>CM076577.1:1093504806-1093731135 GCA_034641835.2 Pinus albicaulis
ACAACTCAATTTGACTGGTTGTGGCCAAAGTTCATCGTCAAGTTTAGTAATGTAATAGTAATCCTCACCAACCTTCAAGCGAAACTGAAGCTAATTTCGATAGACTTCGAATGCCACCCTAGTTAGCTATTGGGGAAGATCAATTCAGATCTTCCATAGGTGCTCAATTGGTTTGGTTTATTTCAGGAGTCTAGTGAAGATCTAATCAATTTTGATTGCAGGACCAAGGAGTGCATTTTTTTTAATTGCAAGAGAATATTTTCTCTAAGAGGGCCGAGTTGTTTCAGACATTGCCATTCACTCAAGAGCTCAAGTTCTTATTTTGTTGCAGGATATTTTCCATTATGGTAGCAGAGTATTATCTTAATTGAAGGGATGAATATTCACTCCGAAGGACCGAGTATCATCATCTATATTTGTTGAGTTTATTGTGGATATATGTTGACCTGTGGAAAGAGTTACTGTGGGAAGAAAAGAAAGGTTCCAGATTTCCCTGTGAGATGAATCTTCATTGCTGAAGGGGCTACAAATTAGCATCAGTATTGTCTTCATATTAGACCAAGTCTACATCAGCTTCAGTGATATGAGTCCAACAGTTATATTGTGGGCATAATTGAAAGGGCTGGTATCTCCAACAGTGATATTGTGGGCACAATTGAAAGGGCCGAACCTGCTATATGTATATATATATATATATAGATATTCCAGAAAGTGTATTGTATACCCAAAGTGTTAAAGAGCAGAGATAAATAAGATTCTTGTTAGACGTGTGGCTGAGTATTCCTCATTGGATGCATCACTTATTTGGGACTGATTTGCTATACTATGTGAGGGTCACTTGTTGAGCCAAAGATGGCAGAATTGAAGATTGAAGTATCCATTGTTGTTCCTTCAAACAGAGTCATTAATACTCAAGACATCGCTTGCTGAAATAGTCCAGGTTCCAATGTTATTTCTCCTTATTTAATTTCTGCTGTTAAAGATTAAATGACAATGTATTTCCAGACTTATTATTATCATGTTCCGATATGTATTCAGTGGGATTAAAGTGTAAACATTGTTGATATCAGTCATATACAGTAGCTTATTAATTGCTGAATATAATATGGGAATTATATCATTGTTCTGAAGTGTTTTCATGAGCATACATGTTGGCATAATACGTGCATCTAAACCTAAAACAAGAAAAGTGTACCTACAGCAGTTTACACAACTGTTGATGAAAACTCATTAGGACCAAACCAATCAAAACTAAGAAATTTGGTGTGAAATTTAAGTCATTCCTGAAGGGGTACGTTACACACAGCCTTAACAAATTTATCAAATATGTTAGCATCAGGGGGTCTCATATAGTCAGGGATATCCCTAACTATCCTATCAAATTTTTGGATGAATTCTTTGATGTCTTCCCTTCCCCTAATTATTTGGCAAGATTTTTCAATGTTGAAAGTCCCTTGGGCATCGAATGACCATATTTTCATGAAAACATCTTCAAATTGGTCAAATTTTACTATGCATCCTGGAGGGAGACTAAGGTACCACTCCCAAGCTTGTCCTTCAAAAGATAAGGCAAATAGCATCATGATCCTATCTTCGTCGAATACTAACCTAGGAGAGATTGCCAAATAGAAGTTTTCAACATGATGGCGAGAACTCTTGGTGGCATCACCTTTAAACTTGGGTAACCAATCATTGTATTTTTCGAGTAAAAGCTTAGGATTGTCACTCAAATTCAAAGGCCCAAAGACACTAGCCAAATGCCTTTTACTTTGTGGGACCTTGGGTTAGTCTTGATTTTGGTTGGTGCTAGAATTTGTTGCCTTCTTGGGGGTGGGATCACCAACCTCTTCGAAGTCAAGGAGAAGGCTAGTTCTAACAGGTGATGGAGTTCGTTGTCCCTCTCTTGCAGCAGCCCTAGTCAAAGGAGGAATGTTTTCGCTTTCAAGCAAACTAGGGGATTGTACAATGAATGGAGTCACCAGAGGAATACTTGAAATTTCATATATGAATCGATTCCTCAATGATTCACTAGGGAGGTAGACCTAATTCCTCCCCGGAAATGGCACCAAAATGTCACCAGCTCAAACTAATAGGGGTCATAGGAGGGGTTCCTATAGAGAAACTACTAGGGCAAGTGGCAACAATGGAGCAATAGTCCACCGTCACCTCAACTAAAGCTCCATGTTCTTTACGGACTTTCACCGATAGGAGGAGTCCCGGTATTAAGGAAATCACTAGGAGAAATATATCAATGGTGTAAAAGTAGTGATTCCAGGGGCCTATTCAATGGAGAGGCTCTAATGATGGGGATTGTTTGCTTTAGAAGCAAGGTGAATGGCTCTCCAGGAAGGCCTAGAAGGATACCTAGACCTAGGGTTGAGTATTTTTTTTATGAGAAGTGCCCTAGACCAAAGAATAGGGTTTCCAAGAAATCCTTGTGAAATTGGAGTGACAAGGTTGTAGGACCACAAAGAAGCCCTAGTGGACCCAAATGAGTTCAAGGGTTTTGGATGGAGCTTCAAACAAATGGACTTGACCAAGTGAAGGAGGATAAAATGATCAAAGGGATAGGATTTGGAGTGACAAGGTTGTAGGACCACAAAGAAGCCCTAGTGGACCCAAATGAGTTCAAGGGTTTGGGATGGAGCTTCAAACAAATGGACTTGACCAAGTGAAGGAGGAGAAAATGATCAAAGACAGGATTTGGCTTGGATCTTCAATGCAATGACCCTTAATGAAACCACTAACCAAAGGAAGCTTAGGGAGAAATGGTTCTTGAGATAGGGCTTGGGATAACTTGAGATTCCATCGTTAGAATAGCTTGAAAATTGGAGGACCCCTCAAGGACACACCAGCGCAGTTCTTGACCAAGTTCCATCAACTTTGGATGCGTACAATGGATTTTGTCTGATACCCTAGGCAACCTACTTGGGTTAGGGATTAGAAAAAGAAAAAGAGGTGAGAAAGATGTTCGTTCTGGTGATCACCTAGGACTAGACCAGTGCCTAGCCTATTGGGAGAACAGATTCAACATTTTTCAATGTTTATAGATGCTTATACCCAATCAAGGAGTTCCCAAACAATTTCGCATGGCCCTAGAGGCAGTTACTAGGCTACTAAGAAAATCTATAAGTCTTCAATGTTGCAATTGATGACTTAGCAAGGAAATCATGAATAATCAAATACCCCTAGGGCATTCATTCACTATACTTTTCATAAAAATATGAAAAAGCCCTCACAAAGACAAGATCAAACAAATTCACATTTCATTAAGGCAGCTACACTAGCATCATGAGCGAAAATTTTCCATACATCACACAAGTGCAAGACATGAGAAAGAAACCATGTAAAAGACAATTACAAGTATAGCGAAATTTTACAATCACCAATAGAGACAAAAATAAAAAATCCAAGATGAGAAACAAGTCCTTCCAAACATCAAAATGCATCAAGAATCCAATTCGTCCATCAATAAGGTTAGCGAAGTTCTCAAGAAGAGATATAAGTCCAAAACCAATTGATGATCAAATGAAATGATCATCACAACAATATATATCCTCCTTAAGGGGTTCAATTTTCCTAATTAGGCCTACTAATTCCCCAAATAATAAAATAATGTGCAAAAATAACACAACTTAGTGACAAGCCCACCAAGATAGCTCCATAACACAACAGTAAGTCTCTCGAGAGGGGAAAATAATAGATACAATAGGTCGAAGGGCCATTGAGGAGGCCTAGTGGAGTTCAATGTGTGCCAAGATGAATGAATGAGATCCAAACATAGTGATAAAGGGGTTGGCCCTTTGACATCCAAGCAATGACCTGTGGTGCCCCCAAGTGGATATGGGGGCACAAAACATCCTCATGGGTCTCCAAATGGATCGAACAAGCCTGTATCCCATCTATAAGGGTTAGAAGAAAGATGCAAGCCCTCCCATTCTCTTTAATGGCAAGACACGTCCTCATCTGAGCCCTGGATCAGCTGCCAACTGTGTGGTGCAAGAGTGGATCCAACTAGGCAAGGTGGTCTAGGCGCATCATCATCGTCCAATAGGTGGAAAATGAGCAAGGAATAAGTGGAACTGAAGGATCCCATGAAGTGGAAATTTTCTCTCTGCTATGGTGGAGACCCGTGGTTCTCAATGCTTACCCTACAAATTTGATCCCACGAGACTACGATACAAGGTTAACCATAAAATTAGATAGAGGAGACAAGAATACAAACCAAGCTCACTCTTCTTGTCGAATACCCCCACTAATCCATGCCCAAAAGTGGCCATCATAAGTAAACAAAAATACCCAACTACACAATGAAAATCCATACCTTCGGGGTTGGAAGGCTCACCTTGAAACATACGATCATAGCAGACGGGCGAGGGAGCATACGACTAGCTTAGGTGGAGGAGATAGTGGCACATCGAGCTATCTAGTGGCTGCAAGGGGTTGTTAGCTACTGACTGAGGACCATCTAGGAGAAAACTTTTCTCCTATGGACCACTACCCACGGGTGGTGGGTAACATGTTGAATACGGAGATGGGGGATTCAAAGGATTGCAATATTCTAGGAAGAATGACCAAGAAGCTTCATTGAGTTCTAAACCATCAGAGGAAAAGGATCCTCCTCAAAGGGATCCCCCAAAAAAGGATCATCGCAAAAAGGCTCACACCAAAAAGGATCATGCTAAAGGGGATCCCAAGAAAAAGACTAAGAACAAGGAGATTGAGCTAAACATTGATGCGGGTGTTGCTATAAGTAAAATGAGTATGTAGGTTCCCGTTAAGGAGATTGTAAAGATCCCATCCCAATGAAGGCAAGTAAAGAATGCATATTTAGGGATTGATGAGGATGACCCACCTATTATGTTGGAAAATATTCATTTCATTAGAACCAATGTTGGCCATGACCCATTCCCACTGATTCTAGCCATAAATGATCTTCTTCTTCATAATTGTATGTTAGATCCTAGGGATTCTATGAATATTATGCCACTGAAGGTGATGAAGCAACTTAAATTGAACATCACTCAGCCCTATAAGAATGTATGTGGTTTCCATTCTAGGTCTGTTCTCGTCCATGGCCTTATTAAAGATATAAAGGTAGCTTTGATTGTTAATGAGGATATTTATGTGCTTATGGAAATTGTTGTTATTGGCATACTAGACATATGGGGAATTTTGTTATCTAGGAAGTGGGGTGCTTTTGTGGGTGGACAACTTCAAATGGGTTTATCTTACACAACCATCCATCAACCCAATGGGACCCCATTTATTCTCTATATGTATCTCGAATTTTCAATTCATGTTGAGGATCGTGGCCTTCTCCCATATCCTGATAAGCCCTCTAAACTTAAGGATTCAAATGTCCTTTCCCTTCATCCTCCATAAGAAGTATGTCTCCTAAAAAGGCCTAACCCTAAAGAGAATAAGCCTAAAAATAAGTGGGTACAAAAACCAAAGGAGGAATTTAAGGTTTGGGAAGTAGTGTCGGTTGACAAAAACCATGTGCCGTCAAAATCCATGGTAAGGTTAATGAAGGGTACTATTACATAGCAAGCTTTGATGGTGAGATTTGGCATAATCCCATCAAGGGCAGTAACATCACCACTTTCCTAGATACTTGATGTTGTATCATATGCATGCTATAGTAGGATGCATTGAATTGTACCCTCCTCATCCTTCCTTTTTATTCTTCATATAACAAGAGGTTGAGGTGCAAAGCATAGCAGAGTTTGGAGCCATTTTCAGAGTAGCAGATGAGCTCAAAGACCACATTGGACCCACTTAGTCAGAAACTTCTTTGGAAGAGATTTCCAACGGTATAAAGAAGTCTACAAATGGCCTTCTTGATCAAAAGATAGGGGCAATCAAAGTTGAGCCCATATAAGTCAAAATCTTGGAGACCCCGCAACCCCGAAATCCTGTAACTCATAAGAAAATCAATTTCAAAATATTGTTAGTTGTCTTTGGACTGCTGGTTGGGCTGCTTCCTCTGCTCAGAAAATTCCAGGCTTTTAGCCCCGGACTCTACTCACCAAACTGACAAAAACCCGCAAAGGAATTGGCCAGATGTTGAGCCCAGAATTTCGACCCAATTTCCTCTAGCTCCTCTAACTGCTGGCTGTGTTAGGATCTCCGTTTGAAGCCTCAAACCTGCCTAGAAAATTCTGCCGAATTAATCTTGGCTTCTCCTTAATATACCCAGAAAAACCCAGAAAGGGTTCGCCCAAAGCTTGACTTCGGAATTTGGCCCTCGTCATCTTGGCTCACTGCGCTGCTGGGTAAATCGAACCTTTGGATGAATCTACTGGAAAATGCCTCCAGGGAGCTACCAAAATCCCTAGTAGGAGGTGGCTAACCTCCCCTCTAAATCTCCTGCTGAAACTCCGCTGCTCTCCACACTCTCGACACCCACACCGAACCGAACTGCGCAATCACTACGTAGTCTACTCTAACTCTGCGCAGTCCTAGAGGGGCTATGCTCTTCCTATAGCTGTTGTTGTGTAATTTCCTCACCAAAATGCAAAAATAATCTCCTGAGCAGGCACACGAAGTCCCCCGAGGTAGAGGTTGAGATCTCCGCTTGAAGATCTCGTATGCTTAACAGCACTGCAGACTTGTCTCTTCGGCTGAAGTGTGCTTCAATCAAAATGACCAAGACAAATAAGATGAATGAATGAATGACCAAATGAGCCTTCCCTTCTACCTTTTGTCCATTGAGGCCCAACGTATTCCTTGGGTCCCACCTTGGCTTGCGCTGCCTCTCCTTGGCCAATCATGTGCTGCCTTCCTCTAGCCAATCCCACGCTGTCCTTTTCATGCCTCTTCTACGCTTCCACCTAAGGCCAACTCAACCCCACCACTAGAGCCACAATTTTCTCTTAGGGACTTTAGCAAAAGACTTTATTTAACCTAATTATTAATTGTGGGTCCCCTACCCATTTTATTTCCGCCAACATTAGGATTTTCTAAAATTAATAAAGTTAATATCCCAATTAGCTGAATGCTAATTTGGGGATATTACAGTCCTCCCCGCCAAAAATTCATTGTCCTCAAGCAATGCCTGAACAAGCCTCCTCTCTAGCTGACACTCCCCACTGTCACTGCAAAAATGTGCCTGGGTCCCAAATACGCCACTAAATCATCCCTGTCCTCTACATCGCCCCGATATGAAGGGATCCCTCAATGCCAGGATCCCAAGCCATCCTGTCCAACATGAAGCTCCACCTGCTCCACTCACCATATTGCCATGCTAATGAAGTCCCCCACCCCATCAGTGACTCGCTAAAGCCCAATGAAAGATCTACACGATCTCCCCATGTAATATACAACTCACCCCTAAACGTTATCGAGTTGTGTAGAGTCGTAATTCTCGAGTCCCCTGCTAATCTCGAAGAGGTACCCATGCTGATGTTGTGCTACTCTGATCATGAGATACTCCCCATCGCGCGTAGACTGTATCCTCCTCTCTTGAGGCCTAGTGGCAGGAGATCTGAGAGACAAGATCGTCTGGCTCAGGCATTGCCATGATGCCAATATCTACCCCTCTGAATGCAACTCTGAATCTATGCAACAACAAAGAAAGTCTGTCTTGCCATCCGATGAAGGCCTCTGTGTACTCCCATGTGCCAACCCAATAGTGAACTATATCACTCTCGGTCCCGACTCTGACCATCACGAGACAGCATGGTCTATCTATCAACTGAGTCTCTGCATCCCATAGTCGGACCTATTGCACCATAGCTCTGACAATTGCAAGAATTCCTCTGTGCCTCATCTCTAGTCCCTGCACGTGACCAATACAGAGGGTCCATATATCATGGGCTAACCCGATGCATGCTAACTTGCCCTGTGCCTGCCACTATGTAGCACCGATGACCTTTGGAAGCCACATGTGACAAATAGCTACCCCCTGAATGCAACCAATAGATGGATATCTAATACTCGCAATCGACTCAAGGTATGTGGATCCCTCTTGTTCCTGCCAACCATCTCCACTACGTTTGCCATCCAGTCTTCAATCATGTGCCGATACAATCTCTGGGGCCCAGACACATTCGGGGAGGCTACCTCGGATGTACCCAGTATTCTGTGCTCATGCACGGTCTCGACATGTCCTGAGGAAAGAGTGACACGTCTCCCTCGTGACTCGCTCCCCAGGCGTAGGCTCAATGAGGACTGATATGCCACCCCTATAGATGATCATCTCATCCCCCAACCTGTGGTTGTCAACTAACGCACCGACCCAATGCCATTGCTGATAGGTCTCTCCCCAAGTGTGTTGCATGTCATCCAAATATCTTGGGTGAGATTCGCGTACCCCGCTACTCATGCCTAAAGTTCCAAAGGACAACAACAAAATCGACTGTGCCCATAAGTGATATAGAAGAGGGTCAGGCGTGTAAGTCCCCACGGATACTGTCAAGTATCGCTCAACTATCTCCCCGTTGATCCTGGGTGAACTACCCCCAAAGGTATGCCCGATGTCTCTATCCATGAGTCTCCCTAGAGGCAATGCTCTAAAACCCTGTTGTGCAACACTATACACCTCCGCATACCACCAATCATCTAGGTACTCCTCGACATGCCACTGTACACTGTGGCCCACCCCTGTACACCGTTGGATACCCCATGTTATTGTTGTACCACCCTGTATTGTCTCATGCCTTGTCTGTGTCAAGGTACCAGTCACTCCTCGCATGTACACAATGTGATGTAAGACACTCCTCCTCAATACAATCCAACACACTATGGTACACCACCATGCACCTCCATGTCCATCGGTAGTCCACTGCTCAACGTTAGATTCTCCCACACATCCTTGGATGTGATGGCCTAGAGTTGTGTCTCTACATGTTGGCCCACACCCAATCGGTATCATCACCTCCACTATCGCATCACCATACTCGTCGATGAATGGATCGTCACTCCAAATCCTCCTTGAGGGGTCTGAGAAGTGAATCTCTCTATGTGTCAGTAGTGATGCCACCACTGCTCTGTTGCTCTGTGACCTCTGTGCCCCACACAAAGGTGAAGAATCCCTGGCTCCATACAAGGCATTGTCTGGTGGCCTACCAATGCCACCTCCTCCGACAAGCTCCTGCCAGAGTATGTTGATCACCTTGTGACCCTGTGTACAAATGTCGTACCAGGACAACCCAAGGAGTCTGTCCCTAAACAAGTTGGCCACTGGCGCTGACCAAGACTCCACTAGCGAATGTGCATGTTCAAATGCAAGGCCAACTGTACCCTCTAAAACATAGTCAACCGGTCTGCCTGGGAAGCGATAGGTAGTCCCACCCAGATCCCAATGGCAGTCTGGGTTCTTGTATTCCCAGTGCCTGGTAACTCTTGCTGAACTGCACTCGGGTCCACCACCTTCTCTATAACCCACACCACCGGGTACCAAATCAAAATCTCTCGCCATCCAACCCCAAGATGCGGATGTTGAACCCTGTGCAACTCCAATTGTCTCATCCCATTATCCAGGTCAGCATATGAGATTTGACTAGGTGGCTCCATCTCTCTCTCTCCAATGGGAAGAGGTGACCCAATAGTGTTGCTAGCCCCGTCTATGTATGCCTAAATGGGACTGCTCTGACACTCCAATGTGCCCTCTAGCTATGCCATTAGGGAATCCAATAGTTCCCCAATGTGGGCCAACTTGATCGCTGACTCGGCACAAACCACTCTCATGCCCTCCAACTCCTCATTCTGCAGCAGAATATCCTCTCGTATTGATGTGGCCTTCTCCTTCAAAGCTAGGTGGTCGGCCCGTAGTTGATGGCACTGATGTGTGCGACCATCGCCCAATACCACTGTATCTCCTAGCGTCTCATCAAGGGTGGATGCATCTCCTGGCACCTCACCCATTTGTTGCGTGCTGCTATCACCCCAAAAATCGGACACGTCCTTGGTCATCACCTCATCGGATGGCACTACTAGTGTAGGCTCTACTCTCTCCACTAAGATGTCAACTGACGCAGTCAAGGAAGTCTCCAACACGGGTGACCCCTGCATCATACTGGGTGTATCCACTTGCTCGCCATGATCCTGTGTGCCCTCATCCTCCAAGTGCGAGGTAGCCATTCTTATGGCTTCCCCCTCTGTTATTCGGTTAAGCTGGAAAAATGTATCCAATCTTCCCACTCTATCCTGAGTCGTGCACTCGATGGAGCCATCATACTTGGGGAAAGGTATCGTCCCAATGGTACGCCGCAACTTTGAGCTCTGCGTGCTAGACACCCCATCGTTCCTCCCTCTTTTATTCTGCCTGAGCTGGCAGTAATCTTTGAAGGAAAAAGATGCTCTGAAGTTTTCCCCCATGGACTGTCATTCTCTGAAATAATCTCCCATGGGTATATGATCATGCCGCCTGCCTTGCTCACTCAAGACTGAAGGTAAAAATGTAGGCAACGTGGTCTTGGTTGGCCTACAGAAGGCTAGCGGGTAAGTGGCTTGTAAAGGGTGGTCACACTATTGTGAGACCCTTGAAGTCTCCCCAGCTAGGGATTCATGATGGATGCTCTCATTCCTATTTTGTTGCTTAAGTCTTTCCAACATTCCCTTCTATCCTTTGGCTAAATAATTTAGGGCCTTATAGATGCTACAAAATGTTGCTTCCCCTTTGCTCCTTGACTCCCCCATATTTGCCACCTCTACTGCCTTTGGTGGGTAAGGTTCTGGATACCCTCCTTTTTCATAGAAAAAGATCCCCACAGCTGAGCCAAGAACGAAGCTCTGATACCACTATAATATCCCAAATGGGGATTAACAGTAATAAAAATGAAAATAGACAAGTAACTACAACAAAAATGCAAACACCATTAAAACACACAAATTGGAGCCAAAATCACTATTGAGCCATTTCATTAATATATTGAGAAAGAGTACAATTGAGGTGCTGGAAAGCTTGCACTTGGGCCTGCTCAATGCAGGCTTGAAGAAAAACTCAAACCCAAGCAAAAACTTTGGCTGAAAGTGCCTCTGTGTGGCTCAGTCTCTGCGCTGCTTAGCCCTTAAATGTTGTTGTTAGCTATCTTTGGATTGCTCGTTGGGCTGCTTCCTCTGCTCATAAAATTCAGGGCTTTTAGCTTGGGACTCTACTCACCAAACCCACAAAAACTCGCGAAGGAATTGGCCAGATGTTAACCCCAGAATTTTGACCCAATTTCCTCTAGCTCCTCTAGCTGTTGGCTGCGTTAGGATCTATGTTTAAAGCCTCAAACCTGCCCATAAAATTCTTCCAAATTAATCTTGGCTTCTCCTCAATAAACCCAAAAAAACCCAGAAGTGGTTCGTCCAAATCTTGACTTCGGAATTTGGCCCTCTTGGGCTTGGCTCACTCCGCTGCTAGGTAAATCGAATCTCTGGATGAATCTTCTAGAAAATGCCTACGGAGATCTACCAAAATCCCTGGTAGGAGGTGGCTAACCTCTACTCCAAATCTTCTTTTGAATCTTCGCTGCTCTCCACACTCCCGGCACCCACACAGAACCGAACTGCGCAATCACTGCGCAGTCTCCTCTACCTATGCGCAGTGCTGAAGGGCTACGGCTCTTCCTGTAGTTGCTGCTGTGTAATTCCCTCACCAAAATGCATAACTCCTCTCCTGAGAGGGCACTCAAAGTCCCCTGTGGTAGAGGTTGAGATCTCTTCTTGAAGATCTCATGTGCTAAACAACATTGTAGACTTGGCTCTCCAGCTCAAGCATGCTTCAGTCAAAAATGACAAAGACAAATAAGATGAATAAATGAACGACCAAATGATCCTTCCCTTCTTCCCTATGTCCATTGAGGCCCAACGTATTCCTTGGGTCCCACCTTGGCCTGCGCTGCCTCTCCTTGGCCAATCACGTGCTACCTTCCTCTAGCCAATACCATGTTCTCCTTTTCGTGCCTCTTCTACGTTGCCACCTAAAGCCAACTAGACCCCACCACTAGAGCCGCAATTTTCTCTTAGCGACTTTAGGAAAATACTTTATTTTGCCTATTTATTAATTGTGGGTCCCCTACCCATTTTATTTCCGCCCAACATTAGGATTTTCCAAAATTAATAAAAGTTAATATCCCAATTAGTTGACTGCTAATTTGGGGATATTACAAAATTTCTAATTTAGAGTACTCTTGAGCTGCTTAGCCAAGACTACCGGTGTTGCTTAGCACAAGGAGATTTCTGGGCGGAAATCTCAGCTCTTTCTTCGGTGGACTTAGACTGCCACCCTAGGGGATAATTTTAGAGCTTATTAGAGAGGCGATTGTTGGAGATTGTGGGTTATTTCCATCCATACTTCAGTGAGTTCGAACTTCCGGGAGGACGAAGTGGTATAAATCGATTTTCTTGGTTGAGGGGTCTTCAAGGGAAAACTCAGCTACAGAATTTAGGAGAAAGTCTCTTGATATTAAACCAGATTTTGTGGAGAGTTTCAAGGCTGGAGATTGTTGCTTTGGTGAGAACCAAATTTAGCATTCCTAGGGCTTGCGCAGTCTTTTGTTGGGCAGAATTTCGTGGAGTTGTTGCTAGCTGAGTTGTGCAAGGTTGAGGAAGGGATTTCCCTCTTACCTTCTGAGATTAATTTGTAGAAAATTCTACAGCCATTCAAGGGTGGTAATAGGGCCAAATTTGCAGCAGTAGCTTGAGGGGGACGCAGAAACAATATAGGAGGACGTAGCAGTGAAAATTCCTACATCGGAATCCCTACTGCAACATCTGAATTATTTTGTAATATTCCGAATAGGAAATAAACAACAATATAAAGCAACATAAACAATAACTACAACAAATAGAGAGACATCATGAAAAACACTGCAAACATGGAGACACACTAAGCCATTTTATTACAATCTGAAAGATAAAAATGTGTACAAAGGTGATCAGAATGATGGCACCTTGGCTTGCTCAAGGAAAGCTGGAAATACTCTCAAAATCTCCTAGTGAATGGATGCTCTCTCTATGACTGCATAACTCCCTAATGCTGTTGCTGCTGCTGCCGGAACTATTGCCTCTATCTGGAATGGAGCTGCTCTTTGGGGTTGTTCCCCTGCTTAGAAAAATATGAAACTCCGGATATGGGCTCTCCTCTAATAAGCCGGAAAAACCCAGGAAGGTATCCCGGAATAGCTGACCTAGGAATTTGACCTCCCTTGGAAAATCAGCATTCCAAGTGATTACGCTAGCCCTGAATTGATAAACTGCAAATGATGGCCTCCTCCTACTGCAAAAGATGATTTGTGAAGGGTTGATCTCTCCACAATACTCCTGGGCTAAAACCCCTGATCTCCCTTCTCTCCCGGTGGTGCCTCCTCCCAACACTGTGTAATCTCTAAGTGTGACTGTGCTGCCTTAGTGACTGCATGCTCCTGGCTGAAGAGTGTTGTGTGCTCTGGTCTAGAAAACAATAATGGATCTCCTAACATGAGCGGGCACTTGAAGTCCCCCGAGGCTGAGGTTGGGATCTCTGTTCGGAGACACCTGCATGCTGAACAACACTTGCAGACTTCGCTAAACAGCGTAAGCATGCTCAGTGTCTAAAAGATAGAAAATCAGAAGATGCATAATAGAATGACTAAATGGTTGGCCTCTCCCTCCTTTTATGCTTGAGATCCTAGCTATCCATTAGGACCCACTCAACTGCGATGTCCCTCCTTGGTCATGATGTCCCTATCAACTGCGTTGTCTTGGACCACACTGCCACTGCGCTGCTTGGCCCATGCTGCCTCCATGATGTCCCTCTCCCTGCACTGTCACTTGGCTCCCTTAGGCCCCACGCTGCAATCTGAATTTGACTAAGTGACTTTAGGGAGTTATTTTCTCCTAAGTGTGGTTTATGGGTCCCATCACCCCCTTTATTTCCTGACTAAACATTATAAAGGAAAAATTTGAACAAAATTTATATTACCAATTAGCTGCTGCTAATTGGTAATATTACAGTCCTCTGCGCCAAAATGTTGCTTGTCCTCAAGCAACTGCAAAGATGGATGCTGCAAATTCTTGTCACTCTCCCTAATGGCATCCTCATCTGGCAAGTTCCTCCATCTCACCAAGTACTCTCTGACTGTCCTGCTCCGTAGCTGTCTCTCCCTGGTGTCTATGATGGCTTCTGGCTGTAACACCAAATGTCCCTCATCATCTGTAGGTGGAAGCTACTCTGTTGCAATCACCTGCTGCCCCAATGCCTTCTTCAAGCATGATACATGGAAGATGTTGTGTATCTTGCTACCCGTGGGCAGATCCAACTCATAACCAACCTCCCCTATCCTGCAGATCACCCTGTAAGGTCCATAGAAGTGGGGCTTGAGCTGCTCAGCCCCCTTCTGCTTCTGCGTGGACTATCGGTATGGTTGAAGTTGTAGGTAGACCAAGTCCCCTACCTCAAACTGCCTTTCTACCCGCCCTTTGTCGGCATTTAACTTCTGCTGGTTTTGCGCTGTGGCTAAGTTATCCTTAAGAGCCCGGAGTATATCCTAACTCTCCTGGATCCAATCCTTGGCCCTAGGGGCCTTGCTAGCTCCAAACATAACATCAGCAAAAGTCAGAGCATGATATCCATATAAAGCATAAAACGGAGACATACCGATAGACATGTGGAAAGTGGTGTTGTAGCAGTATTCTCCCAAATGCAGCCAACACAGCCAAGCCTTTTGCTGCCCAATGACATAGTTTCGCAAGTAGCCCTCTAGCCACTTCTTCACTATCTTTGTTTGCTCGTCCGTCTGAGGGTGATTGCTAGTACTCGGAGTCAACTCTGTACCCACAAAACGAAAGAGCTCCTACCAAAAGCCGCCCATGAAACGGTTGTCCCTATCACTGACGATGGTCTTCAGGAGACTATGCAACCTGAAAATATTGCGGAAGAACAACTCCGCCACTTGTGCAGTTGTGTACCGTGCTGATATGGCGAATAAGTGAGCATACTTTGTCAGTCAATCAACATCCACAAAGATTCAATCCTTGCCATGCACTGTGGGCAACCCAGTGATGAAGTCCATCGAATGCTTTTCCACTTTCCTTCCGGAATGGGAAGCGGCTATAGTAATCCGGATGGGTGGCTCATCTCCCCCTTGTTCCTCTGACATACCTCGCACTTCCTGGCATGTCGGAGTACGTCCTCCTTGAGGCCTCTCCAAGAGAACCTCTCCTTGATAGCCCTGTAGGTCTTCGTGAATCCCTGATGACCCAACAATGGTGAGTCATGGGAGGCACACAGTATCTTCTCCTTGAGCTGAGAACCCCTAGTCAAGATTATCCTATCCCTGAATAAAATTACCTCATCCATCACTCTATACCTGTCATCTGTGACCTAGCCATCCAGCTCCTCACAAGCAAAATGGTCCTTGGAGTACTCTACTAGTAGCTGAGCCCTCCAGTCCATGTTTATGCTCATCAAGGACAACACTACCGATCTACGTGATAGAGCATCAACCACCACGTTGTTCTTCCCTTTGACATACTCAATGTCAAAGTCATATGTTTGGATCTTACTGACCCACTTCTGTTGCCTCTCGTGCAACTGCTTCTTCTCTAGGAAAAAACGGAGGCGGTTGTGGTCAGTCCTCACCCGAAACCTGTTGCCCACTAGGTACTGCCGAAACTTGTCCAGTGCATGCATAATGGCTAGCATCTCCTTGTCGTATATAGGATACAACCTCTCATGCAGCAACAAATTTTTGCTCTCGAAAGCTATGGGGTGGCCTCCCTGCATCAAAACTATGCCCACTCCCTCTCTTGAAGCATCACGCTCCAAGATGAAGGGCCGCGTGAAATTCGGCAAAGACAACACTGGGCAGTTGCTCATCACCTCATTGAGCCTGTCAAAGGCTCTCTGCGCTGTATCAGTGCAATTGAATGCCCCCTTCTTGGTGAGATCTATGAGGGGTGCAACAAGCTGGGAAAATCCCTTGACAAACTTCTGGTAGTAGGTGCGGATGCCTACAAACCCCCAGAGTTCTGTCACATTCTTCGGCAACGGCCATTCCCGGATGGCCCAGATCTTCTCCTCGTGGACTCTCACTTCATCCACACCAATGATATGCCCCAAATAGAGCATCTATGTCAACCCAAACTCGCACTTGGAGAGCTTAGCATAGAGGTGCTGCTCCTCCAAGATATGCAGTAGAACCTCAATTTGTTGTAAGTGAACCTCCCAAGTACGACTGTATATAAGGATATCATCGAACAACACCAGCACGAACTTCCTCAACTGACCACGAAAGATGTGTTTCATACAAGACTGGAAAGTGGCCGGTGCATTGGTTAGCCCGAAGGGCATCACCAGAAACTCGAAGTGGCCAAAATGGCATCTGAAAGCAGTCTTGGGGATCCCCCCAACATTGAGAGATATCTTACTTCAGAGATATTTCTCAACATTGAGGAGATCCCCACAATGGATATTTTTTACAGACCTGTGCACAAAGCAGTGGTAAAAAGAGGAAGGACGAAAAGGAAGATAGATGATTCCCAGACCTTAGTCCCAAGGAAAACTACACAAGCAGCTCCTGTTGAAGTCCTATGGAAATATACTTCAGTTGCCCCTGCTGATGAGCTTGGAATGTTAACTCATTTCACAGGTGCATATGCTTCTACCACCATGGACAAGGCCATTGAAGTACAAGAACTGCTGAGGGAGAAGGATGAGAAGATTACCTCTCTGGCATAGGAACTCATCAATAAGGAATAACAACTGGGAGCACAATGGCAAACACAATTAGATCAAAAGGAGGTTGCACTGGCAGAGCTGCAAAGGCAGTTCAATTCCCATAAAATTCAACATGCAGAGGAGATCAAGGCTAAAGATAAACAACTCCGAGAATCTCAGCAGAAGATAGAACAACTACAGGGGGGGGCCCTTCAGCCGAAGGATTTCAAACAGGAGGCCCATAATTTGAATACACGGCTACAGAGAGAGCAACAAGTGTTCTGTGACATTAGGGGAATTTTGAGGTCTAAAATGGGCCTCCTAAGGAAATTATAAAATAATAGTGGAAATAATAAAATAAGATTTGATTACATCATCAAATTTTAGAGGGAAAAAAAAAACTACTTTTTCAACTCGTCTTTTGAACTTATCTCCCTAAGGTTTTACTCAAATTTCGAGCGGGAATAATCGTTGGATGAAAAATTTAATTCCTCATTCAAGGAGTACCCATGTTGCATACTTTTGATAGAATTTTCTACACGAAAAATGAGAAATACATAAAAAATGTAATTGCAATCACATTTTTTATGTATTTCTCATTTTTTGTGTAGTGGGGTCCATCAAAAGTATACAACATGGGTACTCCTTGGATGAGGAATTAAATTTTACATCCAACGAGTATTCCCGCTCGAAATTTGAGTAAACCCTTAGGTAGATAAGTTGAAAATACGAGCTGAAGAAGGAGTTTTATTATTTTTTAATCTTTTTACTTTTTTACTCCAAAAATGGTGAATCATCCCCCATGGTTGACATCATTATTTTGAATCCTAGTGGTTGTTATAAATTTGATTTTAGTTGTACTTTTTTCTTAGGAGGCCCATTTTAGACCTCAAAATTCCCCTAATGGAAGTTAAAATTAATTCAGGAACAATGCAAATTGGGAAATACCCTAATTGATGAGTTGGTGGAAATTATTTCATGCTTTGATGAAGCCAGGAAAGACCTTAATGAAATGTTAAAATGGAAAGATAGTGCTAATGGGAGGAAATCTGACTTTCCTAAAATCCACACAATGCATAAATCGATCATCCTTAAGGGATGAAAATCCAAGATACGCTCAGTCAAAAAAGCTCATGAGTGATGCTCTTACGATGTCAAATGCCTTGATGGAACCCATTAATGACTCCTTACTTGAATTGAATTGAATCTCAAGCTCTCCAGAGGATTCCTTGCCAAATGTAGAAAGATTTCTTAGGAATTGGCTTAAACAGGGTGTCGAGTTCACAAAGAAGGTTAACTAGCTAAGCAAAGTTGATCTTGAATCCAATTGGCATTTTCCGGTCAAACCCCACACCGATTGGCTGGTTTTAAAATCACTTACCAACATCTCCACTCAGATGTTGCCATTGTTGCAAGAGTCTATATTCAACAACCATACACAAATCAAGCCTCGTTCCCCTCCAGAGCCGGCGATACTTCTAAACATTCAAAAATCATGGCGAAGATGGATAGTGGAGAATGGGTCCACTTCGAAGGATCAAGCGAACCAACAATGATTCTTTTCTAATTCAGAATAATGACATATCTCTGTCATTTTGGGAAACTTTGTAAATATTTTATTTTCAAGAAAGAATCAAGTTTGTTATGTAATAATTAGGACAACTAGGCCATTGGAAGGCTTGCACAACTAATTAGTTTAGACAGTTGTTGCACTACAAGATATTTTGTAACGGTTTTTGTTATGACTCTCCCTATAAAATGGAAGAGGAACTCATTTGTAAGGGTTCGATTTTCTATTCTAGAGGCTGTAATATCCTGTAAGTTTTGCAAGTTTTGAGGCTTGATGACATGTATGTTGTTTTGGAAGATTAATGAAGAAGCTTTTTGGTGATTCCAAGCACTAATATGTGGAGTATGTGTTCCTATCTTTGTTTATCATTTTCATGTGTTTCTTTCCTCTTAGAAATTGTGTAATTGTAGTTGCTAGAACTCAAACTTGTATGTCAAATTTATCTATGTCATGGTATGGAAAATGGTACCTGTAAATGTGAGATTGAAAGCCTTAAAATGTGCTCCATGGTTTCTAAAGTTTAGTGCATAGGATTCTATCTTGAGTCCTTTGTACCATATTTCTTTCCTTATATCTTCCCTCACCTATACTACAACAACTAAAGAAATTTCATTATTTATGTGTGCCACTCCGTAATATCCCCAACTAAAATAACCGCACATACGTAAATATGCCGTACGTATATATAAAACAAAATGCCGGATCCAGAACATGGAACAAGTACACATAAAATGCCAGAACACTAAGCCATTTTATTAATCTGAGAATACATATATAGGGGTACAAGATAATCAGAATGAGTGCACCTATCCTTGCCCTAGGCAAGTGGAGACCCTCTCAGAATAAAGAATGGCTGCAGTAGGGACAGCGTCCTAGCTGGCTGAAGAAACTGCTATGGAAAACTGCTGCTGCAATGCACTGGAACTAGGGGCTGATCCCCTCAATGGAATGAGCTGAAAACTGGAAAGGTAGCTGATCTCAATCCTCCAGACAAACCCCAGAAATCATGAAGCAGATGCTCCACCTCCGAAGATACACCAAATAAACCCTCACCAGTGAAAACGTTGTCTCTGCCAGTGACAGCGCAGAAGCCAAAGAAAACGCTGGCAAAAGGGGTGGATCTAACCACAAATCCTCCAGATGAGACAACCAAACTCCTCAGGGCTGGAAACACTGAAAAACGCTGCCAAAACCCCACACAAAAACCCTGCTCATCATATCTGCGTCCTCCCTAGCTGGATCTGCGTCCTCCCTATCCAGATCTGCGTCCTCTCTCTCTAGATCTGCGTCCTCCCTAGCTGGATCTGCTGGATCTGCGTCCTCCCTATCCAGATCTGAGTCCTCTCTACCTAGATCTGCTGGATCTGCGTCCTCCCTATCCAGATCTGCGTCCTCTCTACCCGGATCTGCTGGATCTGCGTCCTCCCTATCCAGATCTGTGTCCTCCCTATCCAGATCTGCGTCCTATCTCTCTGGATCTGCGTCCTCTGCCCTAGCCTGCGCAGTCTCAAGAAAGGGGGTATCTCCTCTACCAAATCTCCACCAGAACTACTGCAAATCACCACTGAAACTGAAGGAAAGAAACCTTGCTCGAGCAGGCACTCGAAGTCCCCCGGAGCCAAGGGTGAGATCTCTGACCGGAGACACTCAGTTTGCACTAAACAGTGCTGCAGACCGACTAAACAACCGGCGTGCTGAAGTAGACAGAAGTCTAGCTCTCAATATCAATATCAAATCAACAATGCCAAATGAAGTGGAAACCCCTCCTTTTATAGTGCTAAACTCCCTCCAAAACCTTAATTGCGTCCTTCACCCTCCTTGGCCTGCGCAGTTACCCTTGGGTCAGCGTGAGGCCTCCCCTCATACACGTGTGGACCCCCAAGGCCACCCCTTTAAGTTACAACGTCAATCAACTAGGAAAGCACTTTATTTTATAAAGTGAGATGACTCCTCTTATTTCTCACTTTATTTATTATTTTTAGCTAAAGCGGCAAAATTAAACAAAAATGAAATATTCCAATTAGCAATGCTAATTAGGAATATTACAGTCTCCCCCGACAAAACGTTGCTTGTCCTCAAGCAACTGAAGTGATGGATGCTGTAAAGTCTGCTCGCTCTCCCAAGTGGCATCCTCATCCGGCAAAAATTGCTTGTTCTCAAGCAATGCTTGAACAAGCCTACTCTCTAGCCGATGCTCCCCACCGATACTGCAAAATGTGCCTGGGTCCCACTGAAACCTCTCTGTCTCCTGCATCACCCTGATACGAAGGGATATCTCAATGCCAGGATCCCAAACTGGCCTCTCACGGTACCAGCCAACCAATAGTCCTCCCGGATCCCATCGCCACTGTGGCCAATAATCGCACAAGTCCCACGGCTCGGACTGTGCACTGCCTCTGGCTATGACTAATGCTCTAAGAGGTGAAGACCACCAATGAGCATCCATGCTCTCGGGCTCCTGCTATGATGTACCTGTGACTGCATATGTTGCCTCTCCAACTGCATACCAACTCATCACCTCTCTCCAATCCACGTCCTGACTCAATCCCATGCTGATCCTGCTCACCTGACATTGGGAAGGAGTCCTGAAGTAATGAGAATCGGTGCCCTCCTGCCAACTGGGACCTGTAACATCTACTATGTCTAAGGGCCCTTGCTCCGCTGCGCCCCCTACGAAGAGTACCGTACCATCAAGAGGGTACCAACTCATGATCTCCCGCCAGTCCATCCCGGAGGAAGCATCTGATGTAGCAACAACAACTGCATGTGGGACATGCCTGGAAGGTTGCCGCCAACCCGTAATCATCTCCCACTGCCAAACTATCACATCTACCTCCAACATCTCCAGAGGATATGGATCTGTAGCTGCTGTCACGGTACTCGATGTCAATGCAACTGACTGCTCCTCCTCAATGACTGACCCTGCGATTAGCTGCATATCCACCACAGACTCGATGTGAGTGCCCATCTGGCTCTCTCTCAAAGGAATATCATGCCTGATGTGAGTAGTGTCCTCCTCTGTCGACTCAGGCTCCATCACCTGCTGCTCTAGCTGAATTGTCACAAGTGACTCTCCACCCCGAGTATCTCTCGTAGGATCCCATGACTGCTCACCCTGGACACTAGAATATAGCTCCGGTCTACTGTCACCATCCGCGCATGACTGCCCTCACTCCCCAGAAGCGACCTCAACTGATCCTATGGACTCATGTGAAAAGGAGTCCTCACCCTGGCATACAGAAGGAATGCCCTCCTGTTTTACCTCCGCCATCTCATCTGCATCGAACATGCTATCCACCCTCTCGACAAAGTGTCGATACAGTGTCTGGAGCCCAAACACATACTGGGATACTACCTCTGCTGTACCCCGTATCCTCTGCTCATGCATGATCTCGACATGCCCTGAGGGAAAAATGATGCATGTCTCCCTCATGACCTGCTCCCCAAGCGTAGGCTCAGTGATAACTGATGCACCACCTCTGCAAAGGATCATCTCATCCCCCAACCCGTGGCTGTCAACTAGCACACCAACCCAGTGCCACTGCTGAGAAGTCTCTCGCCTAGTGTACTGAGTGTCATCCAAATATCTTGGGTGAACCTCGCGTACCCTGCTGCTCACGCCCAAAGTGCCAAAGGTCAAAAACATAATCAACTGTACCTTTGAGTGATGTCGAATCGAGTCAGGTGTGTGAGTCCCCACAGATACTGCCAAGTATCGCTCCTCTGTCTCTCCATCGATCCTGGGTGAACTACTCCCAAAGGTAAGCCTGATGTCCCTACCCATGAGTCTCTCTGGAAGGAATGCTCTAAGTCCCTGCTGTGTAGCACCGTATGCCCTCGCATACCACTGATCATCCATACACTCCTCGACATGCCACTGCATACTGAGGCATACCCCTGAATACTGCTGGATACCCCATGCTACTACTGTACCACCCTGTACCGTCTCGTGCCCTGACTGTGTCCAGAAATCCGTCACTCCCCGCGTGCTCTCAATGTGATGTAGGGCACTCCTACTCCTCAATGTAGTCCCACACACTACGGTACACCACCATGTAGCTCCATGTCTACCAGTAGTCGACTGATCACTGTTAGAGGCTCCCACACATCCATGGATGTGATGTCCTAGAGCTGTGCCTCTACATATCGGACTACCACCAATCGGTATCGTCATGTCCACCGTCGCATCAATATACCCGCCGACAAATGGATCATCACTGCAAATCCTCCTCGAGGGGTCCGAGAAGTGAATCTCCCTATGGGTCAGTAGTGTTACCACCACTGCTCGGCTCCGCTGCGTCCTCTGTGCCCCACACAAAGGTGAAGAATCCTTGGCCCCATACAAGGTGCCATCTAGTGGCCTGCCAATGCCACCTCCTCCGACAAGCTCCTGCCAAGGTGTGCCGACCACCCCGTGATCCCGTGTATGAATGTCATGCCAAGACAACCTAGGGAGTCTACCCATAAACTGGTTGGCCACTGGAGCTGACCCAAACTGCACATGCTCTGCTACTAGGCCAACTGTACTCTCCAAGGCATAGTCAGCCGACCTGCCTGGGAAATGATAGGTGATCCCACCTGGATCCCAATGCCAATTTGGGGTCCCTGTATGCTCAACACCTAGGAACTCCTGCTGAACTGCACCTGGGTCCACCACTATCTCCATAGCCCGCTCCACCGATTACCAACTCAAAATCTCTCCCCATCCAACCTCAACACGTGGCTGCTGTACCCTGTGCAACTCTGATCGTCTCATACCACTATCCAAGTCAACATATGAGACCCGACTAGGTGGCTCTGCCTCTCTCTCTCCAACGGGAAGAGATGACCCAACAACACTGCTAGTCCCATCCATGCATACCTGAAGGGGAATGATCTGACACTCCAACGTGCCCTCTGGTTGTACCATCAGGGAATCCAGTTGTTCCCCAATGCGGACCAACTTAGCCGCCGACTTGGCGCAAGTCACTCTCATACCCTCCAGCTCCTGGTCCTGCAACAAAATGGTCTCCCGTACTGACGTGGCCTTCTCCCTCAAAACTCGAAGGTCCGTCCGAAGCCGATGATACTGCTGTCTACGACCATCATCCAATACCTCTGTATCTCCTAGTGCCTCATCGATAGTGGATATATCTCCTGATACCTCACCCATCTGTCGTGTGCTGCTACCACCCGAAGACTCAGACATGGCTCCAGTCATCACCTCAGTGGATGGCTCTACCGGGGTAGGCTCTACCTCCTCCACTACGATATCAACCGACATGGTCAAGGAGGTCTCTAATGATGGTGAGTCCCGTGTCACACTAGGTGTATCCTCGAACTCCCTGCAATCCTGTGTGTCCTCATCCTCCAAGTGCGAGGTAACCATTTTAATGGTTTTCCTCTCCGATACTCGGTCAAGCTGGAAAGAGGTATCCAACTAGTCCACCCAAGCTTTTTCTGAGCGCCTGGATGACCCGTCAAATGTCGGTAGATGGAATCTGTCCACTGTGCGCTGTAAGCCCCTATCATGTGAGTGCTTGTTCCCTTTGTGAAAGTTGTGAGGTCTACTATCACGCTGGAGCTGAACATAATCTCTACTAGCTGTGCGGTGGTAGTCTCCACCATGATGATGCCGGTGCCCCCGGTGATGATCACGGAGTCTAATGCCATACTGGATCTGGATATATTTTCTGAACGAGAGAGCCTCCATGAACGCTGGTCCGAAAGCCTGGTACTCTGCAAAAATGTCAGCCATCCGACCCGGATCTATCTCTCGCTGCACTGCTGGCCCTGCGTCCTCTGCCAGGAAGGTAGGCATGGTAGGTCGCGTGGGTGCATGAGATGCCACAATGGGGATAGCGTCATGCACTGGTATGTGGTGAGACCTACCGGATCCCTCACCGATCTGGGTAACCCTGGGAGGTTTCCTCTGTCTGATCTCTACAGCTGCGAGCCTCTGTGACATATCCTGCATGTGATGGAGGATTGCATCCAGTTTTTTATCTGTGTCTGCCATCGGATCCCGCTGCTCTGTGCCCCTCACAGGCTCCTCAGAAACTGCACGGCTGCTGAAAACCCATACTGCTGCTTAACTTCGACCTCCGATTTACCCACTGAAAACTACTCAGAAAATTCCAGGAATTTGGGAAGGTGATCCTTGCCCAAAACCCAGAAAAACCCAGAAAACGTTTCTTCTAATTCCAAACTTCAAAATTTGACCCTTTATCTTTTGGCCCTTTTTCCAACTGCGTTTTTGGTATTGCAACTGCTATTGCTCCGTATGATCTCTTTCCCGATGTCATAGACCACAGGCTGAGCCAGAATTATGCTCTGATACCACTGTAATATCCTAATCCGAAAAAATAACCGCAATAATACGTAAATATGCCGTACGTATATAAATCTGGGTATGCTTAAATCCGTAACATGTTGGGGTGGGACATAAAATGCCAGAACACTAAGCCATTTTATTAATCTGAGAATACATATATAGGGGTACAAGATAATCAGAGTGAGTGCACCTATCCTTGCCCTAGGCAAGTGGAGGCCCTCTCAGAATAAGAATGGCTGCAATAGGGACAGCATCCTAGCTGGCTGAAGAAACTGCTGTGGAAAACTGCTGCTGCAATGCACTGGAACTAGGGGCTGATCCCCTCACTGGAATGAGATGAAAACTGGGAAGGTAGCTGATCTCAATCCTCCAGACAAAACCCAGAAATCGTGAAGCAGATGCTCCACCTCCGAAGATACACCAAATAAACCCTCACCAGTGAAAACGCTGTCTCTGCCAGTGACAGCGCAGAAGCCAAAGAAAACGCTGGCAAAAGGGGTGGATCTAACCACAAATCCTCCAGATGAGACAACCAAACTCCTCAGGGCTGGAAACACTGAAAAACGCTGCCAAAACCCCACACAAAAACCCTGCTCATCATATCTGCGTCCTCCCTAGCTGGATCTGCGTCCTCCCTATCCAGATCTGCGTCCTCTCTCTCTAGATCTGCGTCCTCCCTAGCTGGATCTGCTGGATCTGCGTCCTCCCTATCCAGATCTGAGTCCTCTCTACCTAGATCTGCTGGATCTGCGTCCACCCTATCCAGATCTGCGTCCTCTCTGCCTGGATCTGCTGGATCTGCGTCCTCCCTATCCAGATCTGTGTCCTCCCTATCCAGATCTGCGTCCTATCTCTCTGGATCTGCATCCTCTGCCCTAGCCTGCGCAGTCTCAAGAAAGGGGGTATCTCCTCTACCAAATCTCCACCAGAACTACTGCAAATCACCACTGAAACTGAAGGAAAGAAACCTTGCTCGAGCAGGCACTCGAAGTCCCCCGGAGCCAAGGGTGAGATCTCCGACCGGAGACACTCAGTTTGCACTAAACAGTGCTGCAGACCGACTAAACAACCGGCGTGCTGTAGTAGACAGAAGTCTAGCTCTCAATATCAATATCAAATCAACAATGCCAAATGAAGTGGAAACCCCTCCTTTTATAGTGCTAAACTCCCTCCAAAAACTTAACTGCGTCCTTCACCCTCCTTGGCCTGCGCAGTTACCCTTGGGTCAGCGTGAGGCCTCCCCTCATACACGTGTGGACCCCCAAGGCCACCCCTTTAAGTTACAACGTCAATCAACTAGGAAAGCACTTTATTTTATAAAGTGAGATGACCCCTCTTATTCTCACTTTATTTATTATTTTTAGCTAAAGCGGCAAAATTAAAACAAAAATGAAATATTCCAATTAACGATGCTAATTAGGAATATTACAATACAATCTAGAAGCGAGAATGGTGTGGCGAAGAAAGAAGCTTGGACTATTGTTGAAACGGCTTGAGAGATAATGATGTATGACCAAGACATGCCCAAATTCCTGTGGGTTGAAGCGTGTAATACAATTGTCTACATTTAGAACAGGACTCCTCATGCTGCACTGGGAAAGATGATGCCAAAAAGTGTCGTCACTGGTAGTAAGCCTGAAGTGAGTCACTTTAAGATCTTCGGCAGTACAACTTACTGTCATGTGCCCAGTGAGAAGAGGAAGAAGTTGGAGATGACTATCGAAAAGGGGTATCTGGTAGGATACACTGAGAATGCAAAGGCTTATTGCATCTACATTCCTGAGAGCAGGAAATTGTTGGTGTGAAGGGATGTGAAGTTCATGGAGGAGAAGGACTTCAGAAGATCCTATGAGTTGCCTTCTGCTATGCAGTCTGAGGAAAAACCTTTGGTCCAGCCCCAACAACCAGCAATAGAAAATTCAGTTGCCTCTCCAAGGCAGAGTGATCTAAAAGATGTGTCTCTCGAGGATTTGCAAGAGGAAGCCGGTAGATCCACCCACTACCAATGGGAGAACGAGCAGGGAACTTCGACAGATTCTGAAAGATGCAGAGGACTTTGTCGGTGTTGTGCATATCAGCCCCTCCATTCAAAATTTTGGCTAGCAGTCCCATCCGAATCCGTTTAAAATCCCTATAGTGGCCCAAAACCCTCACATTTCATCTATCGTTGCCCTCCCCGCGCACAAAAATACACCATTTCAAAGTTAAAAACCGCAATTAAATTTTATATCGGGTCTCAGCCCCTGGGTTTTAATCCCCATGTGACTCGTATGCAAAACCTTGTGTTATAACCAAACGGGACCCATCACTTTACAGTTTCGGGCCAAGTCTTAGCCGTCCGATCTCAACCAAATCTACGGCCCGTATTCAATTCAGTAATGGTGGTCTCCGCGCCCGAAAACCAGTGGTCTTTTCCGCACCACCCGTCCATAGCTGGCGGTATTCCCCGCGGACCTAGCGATTACATACGCTGGGTGACGCGTGTCCCAAGGTACGATTGCCAAACCACCCATTTCGCGCATTAAATTTCGGGCAAAGGTCGGGCAGCGGAATCCATAGCAGCCGTCAAATCTTGAAGTCTCCATCCAACGGTGGTCCTCCTCCAAAGCTGCACGAAGAATAATCTAAGCTCATCGCGCCTATGGCCCACCCTCATACCTCCGCCTGATGCAGTGTGAACCGCCGATTTTGGTTTAAGGATTGCACGGCTCAGATTATTTGTATACACACTGGTTGACCAGACTCGCCTCCACGTCGTCCATTCCGATTGACCTTTCGTACACCTACGTGTCGTCCACCTCCCCTTCCGCCATTTATGTATATATATTTCGTTCACACATTGTATTGTCGCATTTGGTGTTATAAACCTTCGTCAATCCATTTTTCTCAGTTCCTCTGCGTTCTTCATCACCACCCCCCATACTTCCGTCGTTCCGCCATGCCCGAATCACCATTTCCACTGGCCACCACGTATACTATCCCCGCGTTTGGTTTCTCTAACAATGTTTGTAGATTTTGCAGGTTTTCAGCAATGGAAAGTTGTTACGATTTACAGTCTGGATCACAGTAACAGAGCGCATCCAAGGGCCAGTCTACTGAAGCTACTGTAATAAAAGAATGGTCTCGAAAACCGCCATGATAAGACACTCATTGCAGAAGCAGGATTCGAAATCTTTCGAACCCTCCAAGAATAATTTTAAAACACAAATTTGGCATGTGGAGATATAAATGTTGCTATAAAGAGCATCGACAAGAAATTAAAGACTTCACCAACCACTCTGAAGACTTTTGAGCTCATTCGCAATGTTTAAGAGCAAAAGTACCAGACCAGAGATCTCCTAGACCACAAAAAGGGTGCAGTGCACTGAAATCATATCCTTCAGGTTATATTGCCCCAGATTTTGCTCCCAGCAAAGGACAAGGTGTTTATATATTTTATTCTCCGTGTCAAGTCCATAGAGAGATCTCCTCCCTCAGCATTTATTCCATAGAGCTGCAGCAAGGTATCTACAACACTTCAACGCCATCAAGGGACATGGGCGGGCTCTTGTTTACCATTTTGTTTTAATGAAATCATTAAATGCTTTCACCGACTTCTTTTATCGGTTGTTCTGCCTCTTCTCCTATAAGAACCCGCAAGAAAGACATTGGAAGGGTTCCATATTTCTATCAGCAAACTGTGCAGTGAAAGGCTTTGTATACATCTTGTAAAGTTTCTGTATGAAGGCTCAGAGCCTGTAGGGTCTCAGTGAGGAGGAGTTATAACTGTAATGAGGATTCTGGTCTTTGGTATCCCACAGTATGTAATATTTTCTTATGTGTTAATATAATATCTCATTTCATGCTATGTATCTTCTTGTGTCATGTTCTAGAATGCGAGTGGCTCACTGGTCTTAAGTAAGGATTCATCCTAGTTGGTGCCCATACTTGGATTAGTCAAGCGCTTTAAATAGGCCTAGTCATGATATATTGTTCCATGTTCATTTCATCCATATTTTCTGCTATATTAGTTACTTAAGGAGGGTGCTTTTAAAACGCCATTGTCATGTATGGATTCTTAGTTGGATAAGCCCATATGTGGTTTTGTTGTGTATCTGGGTATCAACCTCATGCTAACTAGTATCTTCTTCATGTTTCTTCACTGCATCCACTTTCTGATATTTGATTTCTGTGGCATATTATTTGAACTGGCCCTCTTTGCAGTAAGTTGTCTCTTAACTGTCTGATGCTTTTTTATTGGAGTTTTGCATGTTGTTCCTACATTATTCTTATCTTTGTATCAGCTTCTGAGAGAGTTTGGTTCCATTTAAACTAATTTCCTTGTTTTACAAGAGATAGTAAGATAGCTTTTGGATTGACACCCAAGCTATATTTCATGTTCTCTTGCTATGATAAGATGTCCTAGGCACTGGTCTATGGCAACTCTAGACTGTCTCTAGGGGATGACAAAATTGTCTACAACATCTTTCTGGCGCCGTTGCCGGGGACGAATTTGAGAATATCAGTTTCCCTGGGCCTCGAAAAATCATATTCACTCTCTAATCAGGTGAGCACAGAGAGTTGAAGAGTTGCATATCTCTCACCTTGGCGACTCCACTGTTCTTTATTTGATAAATCTATTGGTAGTCCTGGCTCCTCGAAAGCCACATTTGAGGTCAGATTCCTTTAAGTTAAAGACATCCTCTGTATCTGACCCAGAGAAGATTATTCTAAGAAGAAGTTGGAAAGAAAGACAATCAGCTCGCGCTGAAGTCCCTGAGTTGTCTCAAGAAGATTATCCATCCTCTTCTTCTCAAGAAATTCCAGTAGAAAATCCTGACTTTACTGAAGAAAATCCTGAATATTACTCAGATAGCCCACCCAGGGGAAGTGCTAGAACCAAAGAAAACCTTCATCTCACCCCTGAGGCCGAAGAAGTTAAAGAAGTCACAGAAGTAGATGTTGTTAACCGTGAACTTTTCCCATCTACACCTCAGGCTTCTGTGCAATTTATTCCCATTGTTATACATACTCCACTTCCTCCTCCTCCCCTTCCTTCATTTGTACCTCAGACTGTTGCACAACCCCCACTTCCTCCAATGGCTAATGTTCCAGCTTTCCTATTGAACAAATATGCTCCTTTAGCACTCCCACAAGTGCTGAATGATATGCCACAGGATTATTTGAAGATTCTGCCTAGATTTAATGGAGAAAATGAAATCGATGCTCAGAAACATCTTGAGACTTTCTGCTCCTTTGCAGAGAACCTTAATGTTGAACATTTGGATGTGGTCTTGAGATTGTTTGTGCAATCTTTGGATGGTGAGGCCAGAAAATGGTTCAAGACTTTGGGAAACCGTTCAGTGACCACCTGGGATGACATGGAGAATACTTTTCTCAGGAAATGGGGTGAAAAGAAAGATCATGGGATGTGTCTTACTGAGTTTAATGCTCTGAAGAGGAAACACAATGAAGGGGTGTCGGAGTTTATTAAGAAATTTAATAAATTATATCTAAATCTCCCTGCAGATATGAAGCCTCATCAGAACGCTGCAAAAGTTGTTTTCATTGCAGCTTTTGACTCAGATTTCGGTTTCTCCCTCAGGGAGAGAAACCCTGCCACCCTAGATGATGCTCAGTCAGATGCCCTGGAATTAGAAGCAAACTTCGCCTCCACTGGGAGATCAAAAGGAAAAGTTGAACAGGACACCAGGAGAAGAGGCAAGGAAGAAGTTTCTACCTCCAATCAAGACAAAGACGTAGACAGAATTGAAGAAATGAGCAAAATGATCAAAAATCTGTCTAATAAGTTGGGTAAGCTCGAATTGGAGGCCAAGAGTTCAGCTCCCAAGAATTTCTATAATGCTCCAAACAGAGGATACAATCCCCAGTATAAGAGACCACCATTGCAAATATTGCCAAGGGAAGCAAATGTAATATCCCCAAAGGGGAAATAACCAGTAATACACAGAAATATGCCAGACAGATATAGAAAATACAATGCTGAACCAGATCATGGAACAAATACACATAGAATACCAGAAAACTGAGCCATTTTATTAATCTGAAAGTACATAGAGAGGAGTACAAGAAAATCAGAATAAATGCACCTATCCTTGCCCTAGGCAAGTGGAGGCTCTCTCAGACAAATAATGGCTGCAACAAGGTCAGCGTCCTAGCTGGCTGAAGACTGCTCTGAAGACTGAAGCTGGACTACACTGGAACTATGAGCTGAAGACCAAAAGAAAGCTGATATCAATTCTCCAAACCCTCACCAATGAAAACGTTGGCCCTGCTAGTGACAGCGCTGAAACAGATGTAGTGCTGGTCACCAAACCCTCCAGATGAAAAGCTCAGCTCCTCAAGGCCAAAAACGCTGTCAAGCCTTGCTGACATGACCCTGTTCATTAGATCAGCGTCTTCCCAGATGGATCAGCGTCCCATATGCTCAGATCTGCTGGATCTGAAGCCTACTATCCAGATCTGCCTCCTCCTATATCAGATCTACTGCTATCACCTCAGATCTATGCTAGATCTGACAATATCTCTTCAGATCTGCAACCTCCAAGGGTACAGATGCAGTGTTATCTCTTGAGATCTAAATTGGATACGCAATATCTCCTCGGATCTGTAATCTCCCAAGCTGGATCTAATGCTATCTCCCCAGATCTGCCACCTACAGAACCAGATCTGCAAATATCTGCTCAGATCTACAATCTCCAAGGCTGGATCTATCAATGTGCCTTCAGATCTGCGTCCTCCTCTTCCTGCTGGAGCAGCGTCCTCACTCCCAGACTGATCTGCGTCCTTCCTCCTCCAGGTACAGCGTTTTCCCTGCTCAGATCTGGACTGCGTCCTCCCTGGAACAGCGTCCTCACTCTCCAAGGCTGATCAACGTCCTCTTTCTCCTGGAACAACGTCCTCTTCTTCTCAGATCTGCGCAGCCACAAGAGGCTTCTTCCTCTCCAATTCTCCTGCTGAAGATGCTACCAAGTCCCACTGAAACTGAAGGGTGTTACTCAGAAAATAACCTTACTAGGGCGGGCACTCGAAGTCCCCCGAAGCTAAGGGTGAAACCGGAAATAACCTTACCAGGGCAGGCACTCGAAGTCCCTCGAGGCTAAGGGTGAGATCTCCGACCGGAGACACTCGGTTGCACTAAACAGTGCTGCAGACCGACTAAACAACCGGCGTGCTGAAGCAGACAGAAGTCTAGCTCTCAATATCAATATAAAATCATCCATCCCAAATGAAGTGGAAACCCCTCCTTTTATAATGTTAAACTCCCTCCAAAACCTTAACTGCGTCCTTCACCTTGCAGTTACCCTTGGGTCAGCGTGAGGCCTCCCCTCATATACGTGTGGACCCCCAAGGCCCCCTCTTTAAGTTATAACGTTAATCAACTAGGAAAACACTTTATTTTATAAAGTGAGGTGACTAAAGTGAGGTGACCCTTCTTATTTCTCACTTTATTTATTATTTCTAACTAAAGCGGCAAAATTAAACAAAAATGAAATATTCCAATTAGCAAGGCTAATTGGGAATATTACAGTCTCCCCCGGCAAAACGTTGCTTGTCCTCAAGCAACTGAAGTGATGGATGCTGTAAAGTCTGCTCGCTCTCCCAAATGGCATCCTCATCCGGCAAAAGTTGCTTGTTCTCAAGCAATGCTTGAACAAGCCTACTCTCTGGCTGATGCTCCCCGCCAATACTGCAAAATGTGCCTGGGTCCCACTGAAACCTCTCTGTCTCCTGCATCACCCTGATATGAAGGGATATCTCAATGCCAGGATCCCAAACTGGCCTCTCATGGTACCAGCCACTCAATAGTCCTCCCGGATCCCATCGCCACTGTGGCCAATAATCGCCCAAGTCCCATGACTCGGACTGCTCACTGCCTCTGGCTATGACTAAAGACCATGACTGCTGCTGCTCTGCATCTATGAATGTGTAAGTTGTCCCATCGACTGTGTACCAACTCATCATCTCTCTCCACTCAAGGCATGAAGTGAGGAACATCTCTCTCATGTGGATCCTCCATCCCCAAGCAATCATCCAAACCAAATGAGCCACCTCCCGACAAGGCAACTCCTGAAAATCTCCTTCCACCTCAAGCTCCGGTAATGAAGGCGGGCTGAAAGTCTGATCTTGGGCTGCAAAATCATTGCCCTCCAATGGCAAGGTGAAGAACAATCTTCCAAGGAAGGTCCCTCCAACAACGAAGAACAAGCTGGCCCAAAACAATTCATCCATGAAGAATAGGACATGTGCTTCATGGATCATCCTAATGAGATGTTTGCTGAAGGTGTTACATGAGGATACATAATGCAAACAATCCCTCACAAGGATACAGCGCAGTCTCATCCACTGCAATCTCAGAAGATCACATGGCAAGCAATGTACAAGATCCATCACATCTACTAATGGATAGTAAATGGCTGAATATGACAACAACATAGGGCCAAACACTTGCCCATGGCTGTACAATGGATGAATATCAATCTCATGGCCCACATCAAAGGAGAACGCATACATAGTAGTGGTGGCCATGCCTCCTCCCATGCTCCCAGTAGAACATGTAGTGCTGAAATTGTGAGAATTTTTCCCACTCACGGACACATCCAGCTCACGTGTCTCCCTCATGATCAGGCCTCCCATACAAGTCTGACATTTATCAGCAAATGAAGACATGATCAGCAGCAAAATGAAGGAAACGCTGAAGGTTACATGTGATGAAAAGAGGTACCAACAGCTTCCCCAACAAGTACAACGCAGTTTTACAAGTTGCCGCTTGATAAGAGTACAAGGCAAAATGTTTATGTTACCCATGCATGTCTTCATATGATACATGATAAAGTGCTGCAAATGAACATACATGTGATGATAAAACATTTGCCCAAGGCCATAAAAGAGATGGCTGCCTCCATCATGTAGATTGGCCCAATACAACTCATGGAGCAATGTGACAAGCTTGCCCTCTTGTGAAGCAATGCACTGCATAGGAATGGCAAAAGTGTGCAAATCAATGAATGTATAGACAAAACCCTCACCATATGCTGGAAGTAAGATGGTACATGGATCCATAAATGAGTCCTCCATAGTGTTTTGGTATGCTATGAAGAAGAATGAACCATGTGCTGCAAGAAGATAATCCTCCTCATGCTTGGAAACCCAAGTCAAGAAGAATATGCCATAGATGTCTCTATCGTCATTACCTCCTCTTTGTGCAACAAATATGAAGTGATCTTGGGACCTATGGGTTATAGATCCACCATATCTCTGCTGCGCACACTTCATCCATAATGTTCTGCTCCAAGGTGACAACGCTGTGAGCTCATGCAAATAAGCTCCTGTCAATACAAGACTTTGTTCTTTGACATGCTCCTTGTCAAAGACTCCTTTAATAATGCTGCAACAAATATGGAATACCTCCCAAGATGGAAGTGCTTCCCAATCAAAGACCAAGGAGATAGTGCCATCTCCTCCTCCTGCAACATCATGCAAAGTGTGGGAGCAAATCTGCCCTCGCTCTCCCAAGCAAAGCAATAATAAATTGTGTTGCCTCCCCATACCTCCATCATGCAACTCATGTGATGACGACACGATGAATGATATGAGTAACTCATCAACACCGTGCATCCATACTCTATGCTGCTTACTGATGCAAGTATCCATCCATCTTTTCCCCATCCTCCTACTCTTAGGAAGAGTGTTTGCCAAATGATGGCCAAACTCTTTCAAGAGTAACCAGCGCAGCCAAGCCTCCTGCTGCCTGGTGTCACAGATCTGCAAGCAGCCTCCTAGCTCCTTGCTCATCCTCCCCATCCACTCAGTCACTTGTGGATGCCTCCTTCTCCTCATCCTGGTACTCCTCCCATGAGGGCTACCATCCTCCCAAATCAAATTTCTGATTTTGCACTTCATGGGATTTTGAAGTATAAACTTCTCAAGGATCAATGAGACCCCGTCAAGAATCAAATAGGTGGTAGGCAAAAACTTCCCATCATGATGTGTATGGCTCAAGGGATGTCCAACACAAGCATGAGAGATGTTATCCATCCGAAGATGTCCCCCATCTTCTATCTGCTCTTGTGAGAAGGAAAGAAAGTCATTGCACCCCATGGTGTGTCGAAGTGCATCTCTAGTGAGATCTCTCCTTGAGACCTCCCCTTCATCCATCATCTGCTCCACCGAGTACCAACTCAAAACCTCTCGCCATCCAATCTCAACACGTGGCTGCTGTACCCTGTACAACTCTGATCGTCTCATACCACTATCCAAGTCAACATATGAGACCTGACTAGGTGGCTCTGCCTCTCTCTTTCCAACGGAAGGAGATGCTCCAACAACACTACTAGTCCCATCCATGCATACCTGAAGGGGAATGATCTGATGCTGCAATGTGCCCTCAGGTTGTACCATCAGGGAATCCAGTTGTTCCCCAATGCGGACCAACTTGGCCGCCGACTTGGCACAAGTCACTCTCATACCCTCCAGCTCCTGGTCCTGCAACAAAATGGCCTCCCGTACTGACGTGGCCTTCTCTCTCAAAACTCGAAGGTCCGTCCGAAGCCGATGATACCGCTGTCTGCGACCATCATCCAATACCTCTGTATCTCCTAGTGCCTCATCGATAGTGGATATATCTCCTGATACCTCACCCATCTGTCGTGTGCTGCTACCACCCGAAGACTCGGACATGGCTCCAGTCATCACCTCAGTGGATGGCTCTACCGAGGTAGGCTCTACCTCCTCCACTACGATATCAACCGGCACGGTCAAGGAGGACTCTAATGATGGTGAGTCCTGTGTCACACTAGGTGTATCCTCGAACTCCCTGCAATCCTGTGTGTCCTCATCCTCCGAGTGCGAGGTAACCATTTTAATGGTTTTCCTCTCCGATACTCGGTCAAGCTGGAAAGAGGTATCCAACTTGTCCACCCAAGCTCTTCCTGAGCGCCTGGATGACCCGTCAAATGTCGGTAGATGGAATCTGTCCTCTGTGCGTTGTAAGCCCTGATCATGTGAGGGCTTGTTCCCTCTGTGAAAGTCGTGAGGTCTACTATCACGCTGGAGCTGAACATAATCTCTACTAGCTGTGCGGTGGTTATCACGGTGGTATCCGTGCCCTTTGTGCTGGTGCTGCTCAGGGGGTTTGATGCCGCATCGATTACCAGAGATAGCGCTCGAAGGGGAAATTATCCATGAATCTCTGGCCGTAGCCCTGCCATTCCGTATAAGCGGCTGTCCATTGAGCTGGACTCAACCCTCTCGGTGCTGTCGATCCCTCGCTCTCTGCCAGGAAGGTAGGCATGGTAGGACGTGTGGGTGCTGGATTATCCCTCTTATCCACATCACCTGCCATCAGCTCTTTCTGCTATGTGTCTACAGGCTCCTGCACGACTACTACAAAGCCATACTGTTGCTTAATTTTGACCTCCGATTTTCCCACTGAATACTACTCGGAAAATTCTAGGAATTTGGGAAAGTGATCCTCGCCCAAAACCCAGAAAAACCCAGAAAACGTTTCTTCTAATTCCAAACTTCAAAATTTGACCCTTTTTATTTTGGCCCTTTTTCCAACTGCGTTTTTGGTATTGCCATTGCTATTGCTCTGTATGATCTATTTTCTGATGTCATAGACCACAGGCTGAGCCAGAATTATGCTCTGATACCACTGTAATATCCCCAAAGGGAAATAACCAGTAATAAACAGAAATATGCCAGACAGATATAGAAAATACAATGTTGAACCAGATCATGGAACAAATACACATAGAATGCCAGAAAACTGAGCCATTTTATTAATCTGAAAGTACATAGAGAGGAGTACAAGAAAATCAGAATAAATGCACCTATCCTTGCCCTAGGCAAGTGGAGGCCCTCTCAGACAAATAATGACTGCAACAAGGACACCGTCCTAGCTGACTGAAGACTGCTCTGAAGACTGAAGCTGGACTGCACTGGAACTATGAGCTGAAGACCAAAGGATAGCTGATATCAATACTCCAAACCCTCACCAATGAAAACGCTGTCTCTGCTAGTGACAGCGCTGAAACAGATGTGGTGCTGGTCACCAAATCCTCCAGATGAAAAGCTCAGCTCCTCAAGGCCAAAAACGCTGTCAAGCCCTGCTCACATGACCCTGCTCATCAGATCAGCGTCCTCCCAGATGGATCAGCGTCCCATATGCTCAGATCTGCTGGATCTGAAGCCTACAATCCAGATCTGCGTCCTCCTATATCAGATCTACTGCTATCACCTCAGATCTATGCTAGATCTGACAATATCTCTTCAGATCTGCAACCTCCAAGGCTGGATCTGATGTTATCTCTTCAGATCTAAGCTGGATCTGCCAATATCTCCTCAGATCTGCAATCTCCCAAGCTGGATCTAATGCTATCTCTCCAGCTCTGCAACCTACAGAACCAGATCTGCAAATATCTGCTCAGATCTACAATCCCCAAGGCTGGATCTATCAATGTGCCTTCAGATCTGCGTCCTCCTCTTCCTGATGGAACAGCGTCCTCACTCCAAGACTGATCTGCGTCCTTCCTCCTCCTGGAACAGCGTTTTTCCTGCTCAGATCTGGACTGCGTCCTCCCTGGAACAGCGTCCTCACTCTCCAAGGCTGATCAGCGTCCTCACTCTCCAAGGCTGATCAGCGTCCTCTCCCTCCTGGAACAGCGTCCCTCCTTCTCAGATCTGCGCAGCCACAAGAGGGCTTCTTCCTCTCCAAATCTCCACCTGAAAATGCTGTCAATTCCCACTGAACTGAAGGGTGTTACTCAGAAAATAACCTTACTAGGGCGGGCACTCGAAGTCCCCCGAAGCTAAGGGTGAAACCAGAAATAACCTTACCAGGGCAGGCACTCGAAGTCCCCCGAGGCTAAGGGTGAGATCTCCGACCGGAGACACTCGGTTGCACTAAACAGTGCTGCAGACCGACTAAACAACCGGCGTGCTAAGCAGACAGAAGTCTAGCTCTCAATATCAATATAGAATAATGCATGCCCAATGAAGTGGAAACCCCTCCTTTTATAATGCTAAACTCCCTCCAAAACCTTAACTGCGTCCTTCACCTTGCAGTTACCCTTGGGTCAGCGTGAGGCCTCCCCTCATATACGTGTGGACCCCCAAGGTCCCCTCTTTAAGTTATAACGTTAATCAACTAGGAAAACACTTTATTTTATAAAGTGAGGTGACTAAAGTGAGGTGACCCCTCTTATTTCTCACTTTATTTATTATTTCTAACTAAAGCGGCAAAATTAAACGAAGTAAAAATATTCCAATTAGCAAGGCTAATTGGAGATCTTATTCTGACAAAGGAGCAGCAAGATCAGGTACCACATCCTTTGTACCTGGAAGGTCCAGCAGATGACTCCACTGAAGATGCTGCTTATGAACTAGAAGACTCAAATCTTGCTTTTTCAAATAATGATGATATAGAATGCCCAAGAAGAAGAAGAAGCAGAGATTGATCATTATTGTAAACAATTTGCTGTTTTCATGCAAGCACAATTCAATGTAAAATATGATCTCAGATCTTCGAGGAAGAGGACCCGAACTCAAGATGAAGAACAGGAGCCACCTCAAAAGGGGAAACCTGCACAAAGAGAACCATCAGTGCAAAAAGCTGCAGAAAAAGGTAAGAGTCCTCTGAATAAGCCTTCACAATCTAATGACCAAGTCCCTTCTTCTTCAAAAGTAGTCAGTCCTCCTAATGATGAATCTGTGTCAAAAGAAATTAAATTTTCAGCTGAAAATAAAGAGTCAAAAGAAGTTGTGATAGAAAAGCCCCCTCCTGCTTTTAGTTTGCAAAAAGAACTTGAGAAAATTAAAATTCCAGTCCCCTTGACCGAGCTGCTAAAACAACCTACATATCAGTCTCAAGTTACTTCTTTTATGCTCCCTCCTGAAATATCAATTGTGCCTGATAGTTTAAACCTTCAAGAAGAAATACCCATGGTAGTCTTTGGCCCACATGTCGAGGAGATAGACCCTTCTACTCCTCCTTTTTACGTGTCTTTAGTCATCCATGACCTGCTGTTACACAACTGTATGCTAGATTCTGGGGCTTCCCATAATCTTATGCCTCTGTCTGTCATGGAACAACTAGGACTGCAAATTACAAGACCATATAAAGACCTCTACTCATTTGATTCCAAAAGAGTTAAATGCTTGGGGATGATTAAAGATTTAGTGGTCAATTTGGCCCAAATTCCAGCAAAGAGTGTGGTCATGGACATTGTGGTGGCTGATATCCCAGCCCGCTTTGGCATGTTGCTGTCAAGGTCCCGGGGTACAAAAATTGGTGGGTCAATTAAGCTGGATTTAACATATGCTACCATCCCAGTTTTTGGTGGACAGGAGAGGAGGTTATACAGAGAGACTAAATTTGTCAAGGTAGTTACTAAGGCTGATAACTCTGAAAATTCACCAGTCTATAGTAAAGAAGGAGATTTTTCATGCTTTATGCTAGAGGAAGATCAAAATTATGTGCCTGAATCCTCCTTCAAAATTTAGGATGAGCAGCCTTCAGAAAATTATGAAGCTGGAATCTGGACTTTACATTATGATGGGGCAAATTCTAGTGAAGGAAACGGAGCTGGGGTATTATTAATCTCTCCTACAGGCAAATGGGTCCCACTATCCTTTAAATTGGAATATGAGGCTACCAATAATGTAGCTGAATATGAAGCACTTTTGTTGGGATTACAGACAGCCAAGAATATGGGCATACAAAGTTTAAAAGTCATGGGAGACTCTGAGCTGGTGGTGAGACAGGTCCGAAATCAATGCCAAACCAAGCATCCTCGGCTGAGGGCATACAAAAATGAAGTATGGGACATGATGGAAAATTTCTTCTCGGCTTTTAATATACAGTTCATGCCCCGAGAGCAGAACAGAATGGCAGATTCTCTTGCTGTGGCTGCAAGTACATTTCGTCCTTCACAGAATCCTTTATTGAGGTATGAAATTGAAGTACGATACAGACCATCAATCCCAGATAATGTTAAACATTGGCAGGTATTTGAAGATGATGAACAAATGAAGAGATTCTTGGAGACAGTAGGAGAATTCTCCAACATGGAGATTGATGATAATGAAGAAGAGGAAGCTGAAAATGTTGTAGAAAACAAATGGGAAGAAAAAATAGCAGGCAATAAAGTGCTGCAGCTAAAAGGAAATAACATACCTAGAGGGCTGGTGCCTCTAGAAAGATTGTTTGATAAAAACGATGTTCCATTGCAGCACAGTAAAACAGTAGAAGAAGAACAAGTGGAAGATTTAAATCTGGGTACTTATGCTGACCCCAAAATTGTCAAATTATCCAAAAAGGTCCCAGAAGAATATAAAGAGAAATATCTGAAATTATTTCAGTTATATAAGGATGTATTTGCATGGTCTTATCAAGACCTAAAAACTTTTGATGTCAATATAATGCAGCATAAAATTCCTCTGAGGGACGATGCAAAACCATATAAGCAGAAGCTCAAGCAGATAAATCCTCTGCTGCTTCCCTCTATTGAAAAAGAAATCAAGAAGCTGTTGAAGGCCAAAATAATTGTGCCATTGAGATACTCAGAATGGGTAGCAAACCTTGTTCCTGTTCGAAAGAAAAATGGAGAAATAAGGTTGTGTGTAGATTTCAGAAACTTAAATAGAGCATCTTTAAAGGATAATTATCCACTGCCTAAGATGGACCACATCCTGCAAAAAGTAGTAGAAGCCTCAAGAATGTCAATGATGGATGGTTTTTCTGGTTATAATCAGGTAGTTGTGCTTCCAGAAGATCAAAAGAAAACTGCATTCACCACCCCATGGGGAACATTCATGTATGCCAGGATGCCATTTGGTTTGATTAACGCAGGGGCCACATTTCAGAGGGCTATGGACATAGCTTTTGTTGGAGAACAGGACAAGTTTCTGGTGGTATATCTGGATGATATCACAGTATTTTCAAAGGATGATGCTGAACACATTCAGCACTTGCAGAGAACCTTCGAAAAATGCAGAAGGTATGGTCTCTCCCTCAATCCTCAAAAGTCTTTATTTGCATTAGATGAGGGAAAACTCTTAGGGCACATTGTAACTAAAGATGGTGTGAAAATAGACCCTAAAAGAGTTGAAGTCATAAATGGTATTCCTTTACCCAGGAATAAGAAAGAAGTACAGGTGTTTCTAGGCCGAATTAATTTTCTGAGAAGGTTTATTCCTAACTATGCTGAAATAGTTAGGCATATAATTGATATGCTTAAAAAGAACAGTGAGGTGAAATGGTCCCAAGAATCCAGAGATGCATTCACAAGGATAAAACAGGCATTTGCTAAAGCTCCTGTGCTAGCCGGGCCTGATTATACAAAGCCATTTATGATCTTTTCGTTTGCTTCACCTCATACTGTCGCTGGAGTATTGTTGCAGAAAAATAAAGAAGGATATGAGCAGCCAATAGCCTTTTTTAGTCAGGTATTACATGATGCAGAATTGAATTATAATATACTAGAGAAGCAGGCATATGCCCTGGTGAAGTCCCTCAAAGCCTTTAGAACATATGTTTTGCAGTCCCACATTACTACATATGTTCCTACAGCAGCTGTCAAAGATATTCTCGTTCAAGGAGATAGTGAAGGCAAAAGAGGGAGATGGATTGCAAAAATACAAGAGTATGATCTGGACATAAGACCTACTAAGCTGGTTAAAGGACAAGGGTTAGCCAAAATTTTGTCTGAATCAAATCATCAGGCTGTAGGTATAAATTTGTCCATGATAGCGAATGAAGAGTCTGAGAAAGGAGAAGAGCAGCATGGACTAGAGATGGCCACTCAAAAGATACACATAAAATATCTCACTAGTCCTTGGTACAAAGAAATAGTTGAATATCTTTTAACACTCAGCTGTCCACCCAGCTGTGATAAATCAAAATACAGGGCTTTGAGGCTGAAATCACAAAAGTACATAGTTGCTAATGGACAGCTATACTGGAGAGATCCTTCAGGTATATTACTGTTATGCCTCACAGAAAATGAAGTGGAGAATATAATGACAGAATTTCATGAAGGAATCTGTGGAGGACATTACAGCTGGAGGGCTACAGCTCACAAAATCTTGAAGGCTGGTTTCTACTGGCCAAAACTATTTACAGATGTTTTTGTTTGGGTCAGAGCATGTGATAAGTGTCAAAAATTTGCTGAGAGACAAAAGCTGCCTACTCTGCCCCTAATTCCAGTTCATGTAAATGAACCATTCCAGCAATGGGGATTAGATTTTATCGAAGAAATACATCCCCCTTCAAGTGGCCAACACAAATGGATATTGACTGCAACAGATTACTTTACAAAGTGGGTGGAAGCCATGCCTGCGAGAAATGCTACAGATGCTGTAATCATCAAATTCATGGAAGAGAACATCATATCCAGGTTTGGCTGTCCAGCTAGAATTGTAACTGATAATGCACAGGCCTTCAAGTCCAATAAATTTGTAAATTTCTGCCAGCAGTATAATATTGCATTAAATCACTCCACAGCTTACTATCCACAGGGGAATGGCTTGGCAGAATCTTCCAACAAAACTCTGGTGAGGGCCTTGAAGAAAACCATAAATGAGAATCAGAAAAATTGGGATTCCCAATTAAAGTTTGCTCTGTGGGCAAACAGAATAACTAGCAAGAGAGCAACAGGGAAATATCCCTATGAATTGGTGTATGGGTGAGCAGCTGTGTTTCCTGTGCAATTGGCTTTGCCAGTGGCACGTTTCATGCAGGAAAGTCAAGAAGAACCAGATGATATGATTAGAAGAATTAATCAACAGGTAGAATTAGAAGAAACACGAGACCAGGTGAATCAGAGGTTAGCAGAATATCAAGAGAAAATGAAAAATGTTTTTGATCGCCATACAAAAGATAGAAAATTTCAGATTGGGGACCTGGTTCTCAGATGGGATGTCAGAAGGGCCGAAAAAGGAAAACATGGCAAATTTGATCCGCTGTGGTTCGGTCCATTTAAAATTGCGGGACAAAAAGGCAACAATACGTTTATGTTGGAAAATTTGCAGGGAGATCTGCTTGACAACCCTGTCAATGGCCAATTTCTTAAACCCTACTTTCAATACTGATCCAGGCCGGGAATGCCTGTTGTAACATATTGTATACATACAAGTTTTGATTCTAAGTTTTGATTCAGGTTGTGTCTTAATAAGGGATGAGGGCTGACAAATTATCAGAAGAAATGCAAAGGGATTAAAGCGCAGAGTTCACATACAGGATGGTCTGAGGTCCGCGTGTTCTCGACATGTCCATGGATGAACATGTCGTCCCTAGATGGAGCCGATGTTGTGCATATCAGCCCCTCCATTCAAAATTTTGACTAGCAGTCCCATCCGAATCCGTTTAAAATCCCTATAGTAGCCCAAAACCCTCACATTTCATCTATCGTTGCCCTCCCCGCGCACAAAAATACACCATTTCAAAGTTAAAAACCGCAATTAAATTTTATATCGGGTCTCAGCCCCTGGGTTTTAATCCCCATGTGACTCGTATGCAAAACCTTGTGTTATAACCAAACGGGACCCATCACTTTACAGTTTCGGGCCAAGTCTTAGCCGTCCGATCTCAACCAAATCTACGGCCCGTAATCAATTCAGTAATGGTGGTTTCCGCGCCCGAAAACCAGTGGTCTTTTCCGCGCCACCCGTCCATAGCTGGCGGTATTCCCCGCTGACCCAGCGATTCCATACGCTGGGTGACGCGTGTCCCAGGGTACGATTGCCAAACCACCCATTTCGCGCATTAAAGTTCGGGCAAAGGTCGGGCAGCGGAATCCATAGCAGCCGTCAAATCTCGAAGTCTCCATCCAACGGTGGTCCTCCTCCAAAGCTGCACGAAGAATAATCTAAGCTCGTCGCGCCTATGGCCCACCCTCATACCTCCGCCTGATGCAGTGTGAACCGCCGATTTTGGTTTAAGGATTGCACGGCTCAGATTATTTGTATACACACTGGTTGACCAGACCCGCCTCCACGTCGTCCATTCCGATTGACCTTTCGTACACCTACGTGTCTTCCACCTCCCCTTCCGCCATTTATGTATATATATTTCGTTCACACACTGTATTGTCGCATTTGGTGTTATAAACCTTCGTCAATCCATTTTTCTCAGTTCCTCTGCGTTCTTCATCACCACCCCCCATACTTCCGTCGTTCCGCCATGCCTGAATCACCATTTCCACTGGCCACCACGTATACTATCCCCGCGTTTGGTTTCTCTAACAATGTTTGCAGATTTTGCAGGTTTTCAGCAATGGAAAGTTGTTACGATTTACAGTCTGGATCACAGTAACAGAGCGCATCCAAGGGCCAGTCTACTGAAGCTACTGTAATAAAAGAATGGTCTCGAAAACCGCCATGATAAGACACTCATTGCAGAAGCAGGATTCGAAATCTTTCGAACCCTCCAAGAATAATTTTAAAACACAAATTTGGCATGTGGAGATATAAATGTTGCTATAAAGAGCATCGGCAAGAAATTAAAGACTTCACCAACCACTCTGAAGACTTTTGAGCTCATTCGCAATGTTTAAGAGCAAAAGTACCAGACCAGAGATCTCCTAGACCACAAAAAGGGTGCAGTGCACTGAAATCATATCCTTGAGTTATGTTGCCCCAAATTTTGCTCCCGACCAAAGGACAAAAGGAGTTTATATATTTTATTCCTAAAGTATCAAGTCCATAGAGAGATCTCCTCACATTTATTCCATAGAGCTGCAGCAAGGTATCTATAACACTTCACGCCATCAAGGGACATGGGCGGGCTCTTGTTTACCATTTTGTTTTAATGAAATCATTAAATGCTTTCACCGACTTCTTTTATCGGTTGTTCTACCTCTTCTCCTATAAGAACCCGCAAGAAAGACATTGGAAGGGTTCCAGATTTCTATTAGCAAATTGTGTAGTGAAAGGCTTTGTATACATCTTGTAAAGTTTCTGTATGAAGGCTCAGAGCCCGTAGGGTCTCAGTGAGGAGGAGTTATAACTGTAATGAGGATTCTGGTCTTTGGTATCCCACAGTATGTAATCTTTTCTTATGTGTTAATATAATATCTCATTTCATGCTATGTATCTTCTTGTATCATGTTCTAGAATGCGAGTGGCTCACTGGTCTTAAGTAAGGATTCATCCTAATTGGTGCCCATACTTGGATTAGTCAAGCGCTTTAAATAGGCCTAGTCACGATATACTGTTCCATGTTCATTTCATCCATATTTTCTGCTATATTAGTTACTTGAGGAGGGTGCTTTTAAAACGCCATTGTCATGTATGGATTCTTAGTTGGATAAGCCCATATGTGGTTTTGTTGTGTATCTGTGTATCAGCCTCATGCTAACTAGTATCTTCTTCATGTTTCTTCACTGCATCCACTTTCTGATATTTGATTTCTGTGGCATATTATTTGAACTAGCCCTCTTTGCAGTAAGCTGTCTCTTAACTGTCTGATGCTTTTGTATTGGAGTTTTGCATGCTGTTCCTACATTATTCTTATCTTTGTATCAGCTTCTAAGAGAGTTTGGTTCCGTTTAAACTAATTCCCTTGTTTTACAAGAGATAGTAAGAGAGCTTTTGGATTGACACCCAAGCTATATTTCATGTTCTCTTGCTATGATAAGATGTCCTAGGCACTGGTCTATGGCAACTCTAGACTGTCTCTAGGGGATGACAAAATTGTCTACAACAGTCGGAATCCCCCGAAATGAGAAGAGACAATGTAGGCAGCCTGAGAGGTATCAAGCCTTGGTTGCTCAAATTGGAGAACCTTCCAGTTTTCGGGAAGCAGCTCAACACCAAGTGTGGGTTGATGCAATGGTGGAAGAGTACAGTTCCATCATGACGAATGATGTCTGGGAAGTAGTACCCGGACTTTAGAAGAGATCAGTTGTAGGATCCAGGTGGATCTACAAAACCAAGTATGCTTCAGACAACAACATCGAGAAATTTAAAGCCAGGTTTGTGGCTAAGGGGTATGCTTAGAAGGAAGGAACTGACTATGAAGAAACCTTCGCCCCAATAGCCAGATACACCTCTATCAGGTCCGTGATATCCCTTGCTGCGCAGATGGGATGGGAAATTCACCAGATGGACATCAAGACGACATTCTTGAACGGAGTGATAGAAGAAGAGGTGTATATAGAACAACCAGAGGGATTTGAGACACATGATCAGAAAACTCGTGTGCAGATTGAAGAAAGCGTTATATGGACTGAAGCAAGCTCCTAGAGCATGGTATGGTCGAATTGACAGCTACCTGCAAAAGATGGGATTCGTCAAGAGTGACGTAGATCCCAATCTCTACTATCTAAGAGTAGGGAGCGAGCCTTTCATACTGGTTTTGTATGTAGATGATCTGTTCTTGACGGGATCATCAAGGCTCATCACAGATTGCAAGAAGAATTTGGCTGAAGAATTTGACATGAAGGATCTAGGACGGATGCACTGTTTTTTGGGGTTGGAGATTTGGCAGCAGAAAGGGGAGATCTTTCTTGGTCAAGGAAGATACACTACAAATATTCTGAAGAGATTTCAGATGGAGGATTGTAGACCCATGACAACTCCAATGATCATCAACTGGAAGAAAATTGACACGTTCGAAGATGATGAGGCTGATCCTATGCTATATAGGCAACTCAGAGGGTCATTGATGTATCTGGTAAATACAAGGTCAGATAGTTGTTATGTTGTTAATACCCTCAGTCAGTTCATGGTGGAACCGAAGAGGGCACATTGGGCGGCATCCAAGCATGTTCTCAGGTACCTTCGAGGGATAGTCGAGCTTGTATTGAAGTACACCGGTGACAATGATGTCACGTTGATTGGTTTCACTAACGCAGATTGGGCTGGAAGTTCAGTTGACCGGAAGAGTACCAGTGGGTACTGTTTCAGTCTAGGATCAAGAATGACTTCCTGATGCAGTAGGAAACAGAGGTCCGTCACACTGACTTCAGTAGAAGCAGAGTATATGAGCCAACACAGCTTTGTGCGAAGCCATATGGATTAGGAAACTGCTAGTGAATCTACTTAAGGAGAAAATGGAAGCGACTAACATCTTATGTGATAATCAAAGTTGCACAAAGCTCTCTGAGAATCCTGTGTTTCATGATAGGATGAAACATATTGACATTAGGTGTCACTTCATCAAGGATTGTGTACAACGTGGAGTTGTTCAGTTGCAGTACTGTAATATCCCGAAGGGGAAATAAACAGTAATCCAAAGCGTACAACAAGATATAAAATGCTAGGAACAGATCATGAAGCAGATACACATGAAATAGAGAGAATGCTAAGCCATTTTATTATACTAAGAAATAGCAATGAGTACAAGAGGTGATCAGAATGTTGGCACCTTGACTTGCACCAGGAAAGTGTAGGAATACTCTCATAATATCAATGGAAATGGTTGCTCTCTGCTCTGCGTCCAAGCTGCTGGAATACTGTCGTGCTGCTGCTACTGCTGGAACAGAATGAGTCTTTGGGGCTGCTCCCCTACTCAGAAAAATCTGATACTCTGGAATCGGCCTCTACTCACAATACCCAGAAAAGCCCAGAGAGCGTTTCTGAAATGGTCGACCCCCGAAAAAGCCTCCCTTGAGGATCTACGCTATCCTCCCAAGGGCCACACTGGTGCTGAATGCAATCCTCCAAAATATGGCCTCCCACTCTATCAAATGTCTCCAATAGGCAAGGGCCGGCCCCTTGCTCAATCCTCTGGCCTGAATCCTCCAAAATGGTGCCACTCCGGAGCTCCCCCAAGATGGACCGCGTCCTCACTCTCAAGACTGCGCAATCTCTAATGCTCTTCTCCTCCACGAATGCAATCACCGATCCTCCTGCAAAATGCTGATGGAAATACCTCACCCGAGCAAGCACTCGAAGTCTCCCAGGGCTGAGGGTGGGATCTCCGAATGAAGACACCCGATGTACTGAACAGTACTGTAGACAAGCTAAACAGCCAGCGTGCTCCAAGTCGAAATGACTAGCTCAATATGCATCAACAAGAATGACCAAATGAGGGAGCTCTCCTCCCTTTTATAACGTTGGGCCTCTCTCTCCCTAGGCCCCACCTTCTCCACGTGCTCCTTGGCCCACGCTGTCCCTCTCATCTGCGTGAGGTAGGCCCCACGCTGCCCACGTGGTCTGCGTCCCTCTCCTGCGCTGTCCACTTGGCCACTAGGCCCCACTCCCTTAATTTCGATGTGGACTTAGGAAAGTGTTTTATCCTAAGTGAGTTAATTAATATTTTACTCACTTTATTCATGCTCCAACTATAATAAGGCAAAATTGGTCAAAATTAATATTTCCAATTAGCTATCGATAATTGGGAATATTACAGTATCCCCCAGCAAAATGTTGCTTGACCCCAAGCAACTGTAGTGATGGATGCTGCAAGATATTCTCACTCTCCCAAGTGGCATCCTCATCCGGCAGATTCTTCCACCTCACTAAGAATTCCCGGACTGTCCTGCTCCGGAACTGCCTCTCCCTGGTATCAATAATGGCCTCTGGCTGTAGCACCAAATGCCCCTCATCCGTAGGCGAAAGCTCCCCCGTCACTGTCACCTGCTGTCCCAATGCCTTCTTCAGGCATGATACGTGAAAGATGTTATGAATCTTGCTGCCTTGGGGCAGCTCCAACTCATAGGCAACCTGTCCAACCCTGCGTATCACCCTGTAAGGTCCATAAAAGCGAGGCTTGAGCTTTTCAGCCCCCTTCTGCTTCAGAGTTGACTGTCGGTATGGCTGCAAGCGTAGGTAGACCAAGTCCCCTACCTCAAACTGTCTCTCCACCCGACCCCTGTCGGCATACAGCTTCTGCTGGTTCTGTGCTATAGCCATGTTATCCTTGAGAGCTCGGAGGATGTCCAGACTCTCTTGGATCCAATCCTTGGCTCTCGGAGCCTTGCTGGCACCAAACATCACATCAACAAAAGATAAAGAATGATAACCATATAATGCATAGAACGGAGACATACCGATAGACATGCGATTTGTGTTGTTGTAGCAGTACTCTCCTAGGTCCAGCCACTTCAGCCATGCTCTCTGCTGCCCACTGACATAGTTACGCAAGTAGCCCTCCAGCCACTTGTTAACTATCTTTGTCTGCCCATCTGTCTGTGGGTGGTAGCTCATGTTCGGTGTCAACTCTGTCCCCACCAGCCGGAAAAGCTCCTGCCAAAATCCGCCCATGAAGCGGTTGTCCCTGTCACTGACAATGGTCTTGGGAAGGCCATGTAATCTGAAGATGTCCCTGAAGAACAACTCTGCCCCCTGTGCTGCTATATAATGTGAGGATATGGTGAAAAAATGTGCATATTTCGTCAGTCGATCAACGACGACGAATATATAGTCCTTGCCCTGCACCATGGGCAACCCTGTGATGAAGTCCATCGAAATACTCTCCCATTTCCCCTCTGGAATGGGAAGAGGCTGCAACAAACCTACTGGATGGTTCATCTCCCCCTTGTTGCGCTGACAAACCTCGCACTCCTTAACATGCTGGAGTACGTCCTACTTGAGGCCCTTCCATGAGAACCTCTCCCTGATGGCCTTGTATGTTTTGGTAAACCCCTGGTGGCCAGACAATGGTGAATCGTGAGAAACCTGCAATATCTTCTTCTTGAGCTAAGAGCCCTCAGTCAAGAAGATCCTGTCCCTGTAGTAGATGATCTCATCCATCACCCTGTATCTATCATCTGTCACCTATCCATCCAGAATCTCACAAGCAAACCTGTCCTTGGAGTACTCCACCAATAGTCGAGCCCTCCAATCTGCGTCCAAACTCATCAGAGACAACGTGGCTGGTCTGTGTGAAAGTATATCAGCCACCACGTTGTTCTTCCCTTTGACATACTCGATGTCAAAGTCATAGGCTTGGATCTTGCTGACCCGCTTCTGCTGCCTCTCCTGTAGTTGCTTCTGCTCTAAGAAGAACCTGAGGCTGTTGTGGTCAGTCCTCACCCTGAACCTATTACCTACCAGGTACTGCCGGAATTTGGCTAATGCATGCATGATGGCCAGCATCTCCTTGTCGTATATGGCATACAACCGCTCATGTGGAAGGAGCTTCCGGCTCTCAAAAGCTATAGGGTGGCCTCCCTGCATCAACACTGCGCCGACCCCTTCTCCTGATGCATCACACTCCAGAACGAATGGCTGCGTGAAGTTTAGCAATGCTAGCACTGGACAGTTGCTCATCACCTCCTTGAGCCTGTCAAAGGCTCGCTACGCTGTCTCTGTCCAACTGAATGCCCCCTTCTTCGTCAGATCTGTAAGGGGTGCAGCAAGATGAGAGAAACTCTTGACGAACTTCTTGTAGTAGGTGCAGATACCCACAAACCCCCAAAGTTCCGTCACGTTTCTCGGCTCTGGCCAATCCCTGATGGCCCTGATCCTCTCCTCGTGGACCCTCACTCCGTCCACCCCTATGATGTGTCCCAAGTACAGCATCTCCGTCAATCCAAACTCGCACTTGGAGAGCTTAGCATAAAACTGCTGCTCCTCCAAAATACGCAAACTGCCTCTATGTGCTGGAGATGCTCCTCCCATGTCCTGCTATATATCAATATGTCATCAAAGAAGACCAACACAAACTTCCTCAGGTGACTGCGGAAGATGTGGTTCATACATGACTGGAAGGTGGCCGGTGCGTTGGTTAGCCCGAAGGGCATCACCAAGAACTCAAAATGGCCATAGTGGCACCTGAAAGCGGTCTTGGGAATGTCCTGTTCCCTCACGCAAATCTGATGGTACCCGGATCTCAAATCAATCTTTGAGAAGAACTGTGCCCCTCTCAACTCATCCATCAGCTCGTCAATCCGAGGTATAGGGTACCTGTTCTTCATGGTCTTCTTGTTCAGGGCCCTGTAATCAATGCACATCCTCAATTTATTGTCCTTCTTCAGCGACACTACCGAAGAAGCAAAAGGACTAGTGCTAGGCCGAATGTGTCCAAGAGCTAAGAGCTCGCGGATAGCCCGCTCGATCTCGTCCCGATAGGCCTTTGGGTGCCTATAGGGTGTGGTAATGATGGCCTGAATGCCTTGCTCTAGCTCAATCGTATGCTCAAATCCTCGATCCGGTGGCTGTCCTGGTGGTATCTCCCCAAACACCGTGGCATACCTGTCAAGGATGGTCTGTATCTCTGCATGAACTATCTGCCCTGTGGTCCCTGCCTCTGATGCACGCAGCTCTACGGCCCACTCTATGTCTCCCTTCCGGAAGTTTGCCTCTATTCGGTGAGCTGAAACAGTCTGGGGTGGGTAAGTGTGCATGCCCCGTATCTTCTCATGCTTCCCAGTCTTCTTATCATCCCACTCCATCTCAAAGGCCTCCCAATCTGTGGTGACCTTCCCTAGAGTGATCAGCCATTGTACACCCAATACCACATTGGTAGCCGGTATGTTAACCACGAAAAAGTGATTAGTCACTGTGTAGGTGCCCATCATCAGTGCCAGCTCTGGAACATATCTGGCACACTGCATAGTCTGATCTCCTGGGACGAACACTGAAAACCCATCGAAGCTCTATGTCTGTATGCCTCTCCGCTCTACCATCTGTGCATCGATGAAGTTGTGGGTTGCCCCACTGTCCACTAGTACTGATACTCACTGCCCCCGTACTGTCCCTCGGACGCACAGCGTCAGATACTTGGGAACTCCTCGCAATGTTGCAAGGGTCCCCCTGGTAGGTGCAAAGGTTGCACCTCCTGCTCTTGGTGGTGGAGGTGGCAAATGATCCTGCGCTGCATGGCTGCCCCCTGTCTCCACGTCATCATACTCATCCTCTTCCCCACTGCTCTCGGAGAAGACCTCAATAAAGTGTGCTTTGCCAGCAGCACATCTGTGTCCTGGTGCCCACGGCTCCTGGCAGGTGAAACACAGCCTCTTCTTCTTCAACTCTCTCCTGGCATCATCATCCAACTGTCCTCTGCCCTGATTTCCCCTGGGAGGAGGAATCCTCACATCCTTCCCCTTAGGCTGGAAAGCCTGTCTCTGGGGGTAAGGCGTCCTGCAAGTCCCGGGTCCTGCCAACTGCGTTATGGAGTGTGGTTGGTCTAGTGGATCTGACCAATCCCCGAAGCGGCTCTACTAGCCCCTCAATGAACATGTAAATCATCCGTGCCGCGGATAGATCTGGCACCATCACCGAAAGTCTCAGGAAATCTGAGATATATGTATATGGACTCCCGGTCTGTTTGAGCCTCGTCAGCTCAACAAAGTGCTCCTCCGGATCCCTCCGATCAAACCTCTCTATCAACCTCCGAGTGAACTTGGCATATGTGGTCACTATCAAATGCCCGAGTGTAATCATCCCATGGAACCACCAATCCTAGGCCTCACCATCCAGATGCAGCGCTGCCACCTTGATGGCCTCCTTCTCTGCCATCTGGTTGAGCTGGAAGTATATGTCTAGCTTCTCCACCCAAGCGTTTGCCGAACTGTTTGATGAGCCATCAAACATAGGCAAATGGAACCTGCTCACCGTACGCTGAGTGTCTCCCTCGTGATAACGTCGGTGTCCCCTGTGATGGTCGCGGGGTCTGTTGTCCCGTTGGAGCTGGACAAAATCTCGAAATGAAAGGGCATCCCTGAACTCCTGCCCGTATGCCTGATACTCAGCAAAGTAATCACCCATGTGGCTGGGCTCTGGCTCCTGCTGTGCTCCTGCCCTGTGTCTGCAGCCAGAAAAGTGGGCATGGTGGAACGTGTGGGTGCATGTGATGCCATGTGCTGAGTGGCATCGTGCTCCTGCAAATGGTGGGATGTGCCTGATCCCTCACCAATCTGGAAACCCTTTGGGGTTTCACGCTATCTAGCCTCTACAGCAGTGAATCTCTATCCCATCACCTCAATCTGCCTCGACAAATCCTGTATTAACTTGAGGAGCATTTCCCCAAACTTCTTTGCATCACTATCATCTACCATCGGTTCCTCCTGCTCTGCGTCCACTACTGGAACGCAGTCACCCTCTCCGTAGGTGATTTGCAACCTACGTTCTCTGTCACGGTACTTCCTACCCCTGTAGCAAACATACGGCTTCTCTCCCGGTGTCATAGACAACTTGCTCCACAGGCTGAGCCAGGTCTATGAGCTCTGATACCACTGTAATATCCCGAAGGGGAAATAGACAGTAATGCAAAGCGTACAACAAGATATAAAATGCTAGGAACAGATCATGAAGCAGATACACATGAAATAGAGAGAATGCTAAGCCATTTTATTATACTGAGAAATAGAAATGAGTACAAGAGGCGATCAAAATGTTGGCACCTCGACTTGCACCAGGAAAGTGTAGGAATACTCTCAGAATATCAATGGAAATGGCTGCTCTCTGCTCTGCGTCCAAGCTGCTGGAATACTGTCGTGCTGCTGCTACTGCTGGAACAAAATGAGTCTATGGGGCTGATCCCCTACTCGGAAAAATCTGATACTCTAGAATCGGCCTCTACTCACAATACCCAAAAAAGCCCAGAGAGCGTTTCTGAAGTGGTCGACCCCCGAAAAAGCCTCCCTTGAGGATCTACGCTATCCTCCCAAGGGCCACGCTGGTGCTGAATGCAATCCTCCGAAATATGGCCTCCCACTCTGTCAAATGTCTCCAATAGGCAAGGGCTGGCCCCTTGCTCAATCCTCCAGCCTGAATCCTCCAAAATGGTGCCACTCCGGAGCTCCCCCAAGATGGACTGCGTCCTCCCTCTCAAGACTGCGCAGACTCTAATGCTCTGCTCCTCCACGAATGTAGTCACCGATCCTCCTGCAAAATGCTGATGGAAATACCTCACCCGAGCAAGCACTCGAAGTCTCCCAAGGTTGAGGGTGGGATCTCCAAACGAAGACACCCAATGTACTGAACAATACTGCAGACAAGCTAAACAGCCAGCATGCTCCAAGTTGAAATGACTAGCACAATATGCATCAACAAGAATGACCAAATGAGGGGGCTCTCCTCCCTTTTATAACGCTGGGCCTCTCTCTCTCCCTAGGCCCCACCTTCTCCACGTGCTCCTTGGCCCACGCTGTCCCTCTCATCTGCGTGAGGTAGGCCCCAAACTGCCCACATGGTCTGTGTCCCTCTCCTGCGCTGTCCACTTGGCCACTAGGCCCCACTCCCTTAATTTCGATGTGGACATAGGAAAGTGTTTTATCCTAAGTGAGATAATTAATATTTTACTCACTTTATTCATGCTCTGACTATAATAAGGAAAAATTGGTCAAAATTAATATTTCCAATTAGCTATCGCTAATTCAGAATATTAGAAGTACACTCCAACAGGAGAATAGGTGGCATACATCTTCACAAAGGTTTTAGGGAAGAAAAAGTTTGTCTACTGCAAAGAGAATATGGGGATGATGAAGAATCCCTTCCAGTAGCAGGAATGGATAGACTCAGTATTTATAGGGAGTTGTGGTACAGAGGCAGCAGTGACAGTGATAGTGTCAAAGGCAGCAGTACAGGAGGCAGCAGCGCAGCCGATGGGGGGCAGAGTCCTGAGATCAACAGTGCAGAGGGTGCTTCAAAATCAGAGCAGCATGTAGCAGGCATATCGTTGGAACACCTTCCTCGCTAAGAGGGAGTGTTGATTTTTGTAGCATCTGGAAGTGTTCCAAATATCAAACTTTGTAGGGAGGCTTGGAGAGCAGCATTCCAAAGAACCTAAAAACAGTTTGTGGAAATTCCACTCGGTTCATGACTTATTAAAATAATCAATTATTTTAATGAAGACACCAAGTCTAAACTTAGGGAAATGAAATACTTAAAGGGTATTAATAAGTCAAAGTGTGAATCTTCTAGAAAACATGGATCAAGTCAAGTTTTAATCTTAGCCATTGAATAATCTTTTAATCTGGGTTGTTGGTTCTCCAACAGGAAGATTATAAAAGAAGGCTTGAGGGTCATTTAAAACAAACCCGACATACACTCGGTACCCGAAGGAGATCCATTCTGATGTAGAATTCAATTTTAGTGGGAGAATTGCAGGGCGAGAAGTTTGCAGAAGCAGAAGGAGGAGGGAGTCAATGGTGATCGAGATAAAGGACGGAGGGCAGCAGTGGGTCACTGGAGGTAACTTGAGGCTACAGCGCAGAGAACCAACGCAGTCTCCACGCAGACTCACGCAGTCTAGCGCTGAGACTGCGCAGTGAATCACGCAAACAGACATAGGAGCATGCAGGGGTTGTTCAGGGTGTCAGAGAATTGTCCGAGTAAGCCGGAAATTCAGTCTCAGGTGTTTCAGAATTTATCTGTCGTTATATTCCCCTGTAAAGATATCATTTGTTGAAGAATTAATAAAACCCTCATCTGCTGCACCGATTTTCCTGCATTGGGTTTTTCCGGGGACAATTGTCCAAAAATAATTGTATACATGTGATTGATTCTTGTGCTTATGTTCCCTACTGTTTAATTCTCTGCATATATAGTTGTGAATGTTGCAGTAGTATTTATTTTTGTATTTGCCGAAAGATTTCTGAATAATAACTTATTGAAATAATAAGTAGGAGAAATAAATCTATCACTACAACTGTTTAGTTTTCAGTTTGAAATTTTCACAGGCCATAGATAAGATCCTCCTGCCAAAACTGTCTCTGCCCCTCAACTGCGTGAAGGATCTCTAGATTCGGTTTTCCTCTAAGCACTGCTCACTTCAGAAAATTCGATCACTTGATCCTCTAGGTGTGTTTTCCAAATGACCCTCAAGCCTTCTTTTATAGTCTTCTCGTTGAGAATTCAACGATCGAGATTAGATCTCCAATCAATAGTTAAGATTTCATTTAGACTTGATCTGCTTTTTCTGGAAGTTTCACCCACAGTTTAAATTAATACCCATTAATTATTTTAATTTCCTAAGTTAGACTTAGGGTCCTCATTAAAAATAATTAATTTATCAAATAAAATTGTTTCTCGATGGAATTTCCCAAGACAATTTCTGGGTTATCTGGAATGCATGTGTCTAAGCCTCTCCACAAAGTTTGTGACTTAGAGCACATCTGATGATACCACAAATAAACACTCCCTCTTAGTGAGGAATGTGCTCTAGCAAATATGTCATGTTGCACATTGCTCTGACTCAGAAGCATCTCCCTCTGCGATGTTGATGTCTGAGGGATTTGAATTGCTACTTTCTGCAGCTATTCAGCCTCCTTCTCAGTGTTGGATCTACTCTTCCCGTTTCACCTGCAACGCTCCATAAGGTTTGATACCATGTGAAAATTCCAAGTCCTAGATCTGGAATCCTACTACAACAAACCAAATTACTTCTCCTAGTTGTAAATTACATTAACAAGTTATTTTGCAGATTACTTATGAAAAATTTGAAGAAATTACTGAAGCAACCTTCACATAATTAATTTAGATGCGGAAATAGGAAACTGCACAAAAGAAATAACACACACAGGACACCATTGTTTTTGGACAAATGTCCCCGGAAAAACCCAATGTGGGAAAACCAGTGCAGCAGATCTGAGGGTTTTATTATTAAGCAACAATTATTCTGAATACATCTCTGAAAGTCTCACCAGAAAATTCAGTTACATAGAAATACTGCTAGAGAAAAATAGTGAGATTACCTCACACTGTAAGTCCCGGCTGATCTGGTCGCTGAAATGACGAAACCCCAGCACCCTCTGCGTTGCCTCTGCGTAGTAGTTGCGTAGGCCTAGTGGGGACTTCTTATGGACTGCGTCACCCTGTGTGTGTGATCTTTCAGCCCTCAGGAAACTTGATCCCAGCCCTCTAGGCTCAGAATCTCGATCTCCCAGCTGAATTTGGACTGTAACTCGGAAATGTTGCGCTGCCTCTGCGTGGCCCTATGCCACCCCTTTTGGGTGTTGCGTCACCCTCTTTGGGCTCTGCGCTTCTTCCTCTGCACCTTTCTTTGTCTCTCTATTGATGATCCTTGGCCCCAAAGAAGGTCCTCCTGCGAAAAATGTCTCTGCCCCTCAACTGCGTGAAGAATCTCTAGATCTGGTTTTCCTCTGAGCATTGCTCACTTCAGAAAATTCGATCACTTGATCCTCTTGGTGTGTTTTCCAAATGACCCTCAAGCCTTCCCTTATAGTCTTCTCGTTGAGACTTCAATGACCGAGATTAGATCTCCAATCAACGGTTAAGATTACATTTAGACTTGATCTGCTTTTTCTAGAAGTTTCACCCACGGTTTAAAGTAATACCCATTAATTATTTTAATTTCCTAAGTTAGTCTTAGGGTCCTCATTAAAAATAATTAATTTATCAAATAAAATTGTTTCTAGGTGGAATTTTCCAAAACAATTTCTGGGTTATCTGGAATGCATGTGTCTAGGCTGTTGAAATTTGGTTACCGGAGGACAGGTGGTTCCCTAAGGCTTTGATCTTTGGCCTAGGGAAAAGTGTCCAAAAGAATTTAATTTTTTCTCCTAAAGTGCCTTTATAATGTTATAAAGTCAAATCTAATTTAAAAGTGACTTTAAGTGATAAAGTTACTAAAGTCTAATTTAAAAATGACTTTAAGTGATAAAGTTACTAAAGTCTAATTTTAAAGTGACTTTAATAAAGTCAATGTAAAATTAGAAAGAAAAAGTGACTTTGGAAATAAATGACTAAGTGGGTCTTTATTAAAGTGGGGTGAATTAAAAAATAGAAAGTGAGATTTAAATGAGCATTTAATCTTAGCCCTAGATCTCAATCTATTTCAGCCATTGGATTTAGGGATTCTCCAAAAGTCACTTAGGGTTAGGTTAAAGGAGGAAAAGGAGGAAAAGGTCATTCATTCTTTCATGAGCAGATTGGGAGAAGGAGAGAAGGAGAGCTGGAGATTTTTCTGAGCAGTGAGAAGAAGGAGGGCAGCAGTGAAGGAGATTTCAGCAAAGGTACAGCATCATTTATTGCCACACATACCGAGGCAGAAAATCCGTACAGCAAAGGAGAGGCAGTGTTTCCAAGTGAGGAGGCACAGAAATCTAGGAAGAGGGTACAGCAGCAAGCACGCACTCCAAGGCACAAAAATCAAGCATGTTTATCAAGGAAGAGGGTGGCTGTCATTTCCGGCACAAAAACCGAGGAAGAGGACATCAGCTACAACTCTGTTTTTTGGCACAGATTTCGAGAGAGGTTGCTGTACAAAATATTTACAGTCCATACAGCAAAGTACGGCTGTTTTGGCATGCTTCCCGAGGTGGTCGTACATCATTTAATGTTGTCCTAAGGTGCTGTAAATTTTCTGTTTTTTGTTGTTGCTGATTTGGCACAACTTCCGAGGTGGTGTGCAAGCACGGAAATCAAGATAATTCTGTAAATTGTTTGCTGGAATTTTTTCTGAGTTTTTCCTGTTTCACTGTAAAAAGAAATATTCAGAAAAATAAAAGAGAATCTTTCGAACAGGTTTTCCCCAAGAGTTGTAGGGGGTTTTTCCAGGGTCATGTTGACCAAAAATATCAGTGTTAAATGTGTTGAATGACTGTTTTATGCTTGCTGATTTTTATTTCTGCATTTTCCAGCATTCTGTAAATTTTTCAGAATTTGTGTTTTCAGCAAAAAAATTATTTTCCAGTTTGTTGAATGTAAGGATATGGGAAAGGGCATTTAACTATTTGGAGAAATAAGGTGAAACTGAAAACCGGGGTGGGAAACAAGAAATTTCTACATGGTATCAGAGCTTGAGTGTTGAAAGTGCAGTTTGGGACAGCAAGGAGAAAAATACAGCCTGCTGATTTTTCACTTAGAAAATTCCAGCTAGCTGTTTTTCACACACAGAATTTTTATCTTTACTACAACAGTGCTATTTTTCAGTTTTAGGACAGCAGGATGTCATTGGGATTGAGGGCGGAGGATAGGTTGGATGGGCATACCAATTACGGCGTTTGGAAGGAGAGAATGCAGAGTATCTTTGAGGAGGCAGAAGTTTGGGATATCATGGTTCATACCACACAGCAGCCTGTTAATGTGCCTACTGATGCTACTCAGTTGGCAGCATATAATAGGAAGAACAACAAGGGTAAGAGACTGATTCTAGACAGAATCAAAGACCATTGCATTCCTCATGTGAGAGGAAAGAGAAATGCTCATGAGATGTGGACAGCATTGTCCAATCTCTACCAGAGTACCAATGAGAACCGGGAAATGGTCCTGAAGGAGAAGCTGAAGACCATTAAGATGGGTAAGACTGATAGTGCAGCTGGATATCTCACAAAGATTACTAATGTGAGAGATGAGTTGGCAGCAATTGGAGAGGTCATTCCACCCACTGAGTTGGTGCGGATAGTAGTGAATGGCCTCCCCAGTTCATGGATGAACTTTGCTGATGGGGTTTGTGCACGTGAGACCATTCCCACATGGGAGAGGTTTTGGGATGATTGCATTCAGACAGAGATCAAGAAAGGTCAGCTTGGGGCAGCCAAGCCAGTTGAGCAGGATGAGGATGTAGCATTGTTGGCAGGAGGCAAGAAAGGCAAAGGGAAGAAACAGAGTTCCACAAGTAATGGTGGGGGCAAAGGTAAAGGTAAAGGTAAACAGGGTAACACACAGAAGGACTATTCCAAGGTGAAGTGTTGGAATTGTCAGAAGATGGGACACTATGCAGTTGTGTGTCCGGAGAAGAAGAAGAAGAAGGGGAAGAACCAAAGCATGGCAGCATCAGCAGAGGTTGAGGACTTTACGTACTCACGGACCGTGAGTTTGGGTCTTCTGGCAGGTGAGTCCTCTAGTGCAGATTACTCGCTAAGTAGAGGTTCGTAGGAGATGGCCTCGATTAGCTTTATATCTTCTTATCCGGTATGTGGACAAAGGGGGCTTCACGTCACAAGGACAGAGTCTCAGAGTACTTTCGCAGCTGAGTGGCACCGATAGAGGTAGTACTCGGTGATGACAGAGCAGCGAGAGCAAGCGACAGGGGAACACCGACATTTGTGAGGGAGTCTAAACCTCCCTTGAAGGTGTCGTATGTTCTTTATGCTGTGATGAAGAACCCCGTTATCCGTCTGCCTTTGGAGGACAAGAGGGATAAGAGATAATCGTTCAAGGGAGGACAAAAGTTGATATATCTCGTGGGCACTCCACCGATTCAACAGAGTGATAGGTGTGGCCATGCAAAGGTGTACAAGCTTGCATTTCCCCCTTTTGGCATTGAGTAGTAGCACCGACGCGCGCAGCTAGCAATTTCGTGAGGCTATGTGAGATTTGGCACCGCGAGATGGGGCACATGTGAACGGGGGCCTTGAGGACATTGCGGGAGATCACGGTGTGCCAAATTTCGCATCGATCACTTTGATACTTGCAAGAGGATGCGATGGCAAGTTTGGTTAAATCCCCCTTTTCCCGTTGTGCGATTGTGCAGAGCGACCGGGATACTTGATTTGATTCATTCCGATGTGAGCGGCCTGATGTCTCATGTTTCCCTTGAGTGGGTATGAGTACTCATGTTTTATTCATCGGAGGATCTTGAGGACCCGGATTTATTTCTGAAGACCAAGAGGAGGTCTTCACGGTTTCAGAGTTCGGCTCAGGGAGACACAGACAGTCGAAGATCGAAGTCCCCGAGGCTTCGACAATGGGGGAGAGTACACCCTTGGAGAGTTTGTTGACTATTGTGCGCAGGGCAGCATTAGGAGGGTTCACTGTTTCCTTACAACCCCCAAACAGAACGCAAGCGTGAGAGGAAGAACAGATCCACCTGAGGGGTCGCCAGCCATGTTACATGATCGGGGTTGCCATTGTTTTTGTGGGCAGAGCGTGCAACACAACGTTTATTTGTAGAACAGAGTCCGCATCGTGCCTTGGGGCATGATTCTCAGGAGGAGGCTTTTTCCCGGAAGGTCGACATTGGTCATCTTCGTATCTTTGGGTGTATCACATACTCCTACATACCCAAGGAGAAGAGACCAAACTAGAGCCCACCGCAGTAGAAGTGTACTGAAGGCGTGAGACCTCAAAGGCATTTCGATCTCTATATTCCCGCACGCAGGAGAGTTGTTGTCATGGATGTGGGAAGTTCTAGGAGGACAAGGCCTTTAGGAGGTCACGAGAGCAGAGTATCCGGATTTGCACGCATCCTCACAGTTGAAATTTCAGTCACTATTGTGGATCCGGGCACAGGATCAGAGGGATCCGAGGTACATCTATGACGATGTCTCAGTCCGTCGCGGGAGTGCGTGGCTCGGCGTAGTCGTAGGGGTGGTGCTTTGGGTGCGCATGCGCAGCGGGGCCTACGATAAGCCACTAGGGAGTCCACCGATGGACAGCTCACACGGTACCTTAGCTTCTACGCGGTGTCTGTGTGCAAGAGGAGGCAGATGTAGACAACAGAGTTCGTCTCGATGATGATGTGAGGAGGAGGAGTTTCATTCTCCAATGGGAGAAGTATGCTCAAAGAGGAAGCCCAAGTGGCTTCGCATTGTCTTGAGAGAGGCTACATTCATGGCCGGGCCTAAGAGGTCATTGGGAGAGAGCAAACCACCCAAGAGGTTTTGTAGCTATATGGCAATGGCTACCAGCATCCTTGACTTCAGCCTCAGCGTAGAGGAGCTTAGCCGTTGTGTCCGGAGAGAGGCCATGGCAGAGGAGTATTCTTCACCAAAGAAGAAATGATGTTTGGAGGTGCCGAGGCCCTCGCGGCAAATCCGTGGTTACCTGCATGGCTTGCTGGCGAAAGACAAGCCGCATGGCAGCATCGAGAAATCCAAAGCGAGGTTTGTGGCTAGAGGGTTCTCCCTGTGGAGGGAGCTGATTATGAGGAGACCTTCGCTTCCCGTGGCTCGGGATATACTTGATTCGCTCCATTATATCGATAAATAAAGAGATGGCTGAAGATCCACCGCATGGATGTGAAGACCCGTATTTCTCAATGGCTTCAAGGCCAGAGGAGGTGTACATCGAGTGTACCGTGGTTTTGAGGTGCATGGGAAGGAGTCCCATGTGTGCGTGACTAATGAAGGTCTCTTTATGGCCCCAAGCAAGCTCCCGCAGCTTGGCACTAGGACAGATACATACTTGCAGGAGATGGGTTTCACAAAGAGGAGGATCCCAACCTTTACTATATTGTGATGAGGAGCCTCATTCCTGTGTTGTATGTGGATGATCAAGCACATGTGCGTAGAGACTCATAGAGCATCGCAAGAGAGATCTTGCTGAGTTTGAGATGAAGGACACTGGCTTGATGGCTTACATTTTGGGTTTGGAGGTGGCAGAGAGGCATTTCTTCCCCGGGGGGAAGTATACGGATATCCTCAAGGATTCACATGGAGGATTGGTGGAACCGCGTCGACACCGATGATCACCAATCGGAAGAAGCTTCATGCTTCGCATTCCGAGTTGGTGGATCCCACATCAGGATGTGACAAATTAATTGTCTCCTTGATGTATTTGGTCAACACTAGACCGCATATTTGTTTTACCAACACGATGAGCTTCAGCTTTATGTGAGCCTAGGAAGGTTCATCGGTGGTCACAAACACATTTGTATGTGACGAAAGTAGGGACAAGGATTATGGTCCGGACTACGGGGGCAGGGGGATGGAGTGAGATTGGCAAAGTTATACTAATTTCGATTAAAGGTGTTGTGCTTCCTGGATAGAAATATAATTCTTGGGTGTTGTTTTGGGTTGGGTTCCGCAGTGGTGTCAGTATGGTCTTTCAAATTTTAAGCAGCATTGCAGAGAGCATTGAGTTCAAATAAGTAGAGTATATGGCAAAACCGCCCAGCTTGTTGTGAGGCCATCCGGCTTCGCAAGATGTTGTTTGGCTTATTTGGTCAGCCGTTGAGACCTTCAAAGGATTTGACTGATAATCGTAGGTTGCATTAAACCACGAGAATCCAAGATTTCATGACAAAAGTCAAAGCATATCTGGATTCTAAATATCATTTCATCGCAGACTATGTTCAGAAGCGAGTTGAAGCTGGAGTATATTCCCAATCGATGAGCAAAGGCGTATTCTTACCAAAGCCTTACCACTTCCAGGCAAGCATGTCTACTCGGTGAGACAAGATGGGTGTGGTGAGGAATTTCCTGGAAGAGTGAGTGTTGGAATTTGTTACCGTGAGGACGTGGTTCCCTCAAGGCTTTGATCTTTGGGCTAGGAAAGTATCCAAAAGAATTTAATTTTTTTCTTTCTAAAGTGACTTTATAATGTTATAAAGTCAAATCTAATTTAAAAGTGACTTTACAAGTACGAAAGTCTAATTTAAAAGTGACTTTAATAAAGTCAATGTAAAATTAGAAAGGAAAAGTGACTTTGGAAATAAATGACTAAGTGGGTCTTTATTAAAGTGGGGTGAATTAAAAAACAGGAAAGTGAGAGCTCAGGTGTCAGAGCATTTAATTCCCAAATTTCAGATCTCAATCACTGCTCTATTGGATTTAGGATTCTCAAAAGTCACTTAGGGTTAGGTTAAAGGAGGAAAAAGAGGGAAAAGGTCATTCATTCTTCTTCATGAGCATTGGGAGAAGGAGAGAAGGAGAGCCGGAGATTTTTCTGGAAAGGAGAAAAAAGGAGGGCAAAGAAGTGAAGAGATTTTAAAGGTACGCAGCATTTATTGGCACACATACCGAGTGCGTAAAATCCGTACACAGCGATATGTTGGGGTGGTTTCCAAGTGAGGAGGCACATAACCGAGAAAGAGTGGTACAGCAAAGAAGCATCGCACTCCAAGGCACAAAAATCGTGCACGTTTTTCAAGGGGAATAGGTGGCTGGCTATTTTCTACAAAAAACCGAGGAAGAGGACACAGCCTACGCCTCCGTTTTTTGGCACAAGATTTCAAGAGAGGTTGTCGTACAAAATATGTACACTCCGTACAGCAAAGTACTACTGTTCGGCACGCTTCGCGAGGTGGCCGTGACAAGACGGTCGTTGTCCCAAGGTCAAATCTTCGCTTCGTTGTCGCGGATTTGGCACAAATTTCCGAGGAAGGTGTGCTACCCGAATCGAGATAAGTCCGTAAATTGGTTGGCCGGGAATTTTTTCCGAGTTTTTCCCCGTTTCACTATAAAAAGCAATATTCAAAAAATAAAAGAGAAGCTATCAAACTGGGTTTTCCCCAAGAGTTGTAGGTAGTTTTCCAGGTCATGTTGACCAAAAATACTTCGTTAAATGTGTTGAATGGTCGTTTGTATCTCACGATTTTTTATTTCTCGCATTTTCCGCATTCCGTAAATTTCTGGGACTGTGTGTTTTTAGCAAAAATTTATTTTCCAGCTTGTTGAATGTAAGGATATGGGAAAGGGCATTTAACTATTTGGAGAAATAAGGTGAAACCGAAAACCGGTGAAAACAAGAAATTTCTACATAAGCCTCCACAAAGTTTGAGACTTAGAACACATCCGATGCTACCACAAATCAACACTGAACAAGACAAAAAATGTGCCTTAGTATGACCAAAATATTGCTTTTTTACATGCTCTGTGGAGGGCCAAAATTTTGCTCGACCAAAGCCTCATTCTTTCTACTTGGCTTCTTCAAGACAGATTCTCTAAACTTGGCCTCTTCAAGATACTTCAATGGTTACTCTTTTTGAATATGCTCCTCGAAACCATGCTGATTTTTCTATCATAATGCACCGTAGAAATCGATCTTCTGATCTTATAATTACTTTCCAATGATTTCCAATGTTATCTTATGTCACATATATCATTAAGTACCTACACAGAAAATATCAACTAAATTATAGCAGTGAAAATAGTAAGATAAAAAAACAGCATACATTAGAGACAACAAAATTTGACTCCGAGAAAAACGTAAACTTGGGAAACCAACAACTTTTCTTCTTAGGAGAAATTGATCTTCAACAATATTTACAATTCAAGAATATGCTAGAAATCTGTGTCAAAATCCAAGTCCAAGATACCAGTCAAACCTGGTCAAAATTCCAGCTTGGTCAATGCTAGTCAACCTCCAAAATAGTCAATTCATGTCATATTTTGGGCTGGTCAACTTCGGGCTCAAAATTTACCCCGCAGTCATCTAAGCATGTGATTTACCTGCGGTCAAATAGTCCCCTTTCTGTGGTCAAACTTGGTCAGATTCTAGTCAAACACAGCCAGAATCTTTGTCAAATGAAGCAGGTCAACACTTGGTCAAATGGGAGCTTCAGCTCAGTCAATCAATTCAACGGTCAACTTTAGTAAAACTTCAGAATTAGTCAAAAATCTAAAAATTTTCCTCCCTCCTTGCTCCCACATGTGGCTGTTAGATCACATATTATTGGATGATCCAAATTGCTCAAGGTGGAGAGTCACATGTGTATTTATACTAGCCAAATAGGTGGAATTTGACCAAGGGTCACACCCATTCATTTGTGGGGCTGACTTGACCATTTGGGGCCTACCTGAAAACCCAAAAATACAAATTTTTAATTTTTTCATTATCACACTTTCCTTGCCCAACTAGGAAGGCTCTTGGCATGTACACAAAAATCAACAATTATGGTACGGGACTAACTAGAGCATGAGATCTTTTTAGAGGGTTGTACAATGTTATATTGTACTATTATATTCTCTTTGGGGTCAGTTCATTAAGACTAAGTATATATACTAAATTTGGTAATCACTAGACAAGTCCTCATAAGTTTCTTTCCTCATGCAAATTAATTTTGTATCTTTATGGTAATCAGTCAGAACGACAGTGAATACATCAAAGACCAAGAAAATAACATCCTGCCAATGTATATGTCAAAGCTTCAACTCTATTTTAGTGTGAATGCATGCTTATATATCACTGAATTTTTTTAACTATTCTGAATTGTAGAATTCAATTTCAAAAAACAAAATTATCCACTGCAAAAAAATTTGTTGCATCACTGCATGATGGCCTTGTTCTTACCTTCATTGTTTGCTACAGATATCCATGGTCTTATGGAGACCACAACTTCAATGAAGATGGTATGTCATAATTTTATCTAATTCTGAATGCAAATGTTCTTGCAAATGTATGCAAATGTATATTGAAGAATAGTAAGGATACGTGGATAACTAACCACTTTCTCTTCTTTGCAAGGCAAAAGCAGTCGAATAGAATTGAAATCACTGAAACACCCCATAATATTAAATGCCAGCATATGTCCAAATATAACCAAAGATGAATTTGAAAAGTCCAAACCATGGAAGAGTTAGAAAGCAAACAATCCTCATGCATAGTTGCCATAAAAGCCTGATCATGGACAGTGGCTCTGTGACCAGCAGCACACATTTCCAATGAGATCCAGCAGCTATCCCACCCATGGTCTTCCCTTACTGATACTTGTTGTGGCACTACCTACTCATCCAAGTTTGAAAGTTAAAACTCTAAGAGGTGATGCAAAAGTGAACACACAAAGATGACAAAAACCCTGGGGCCTGCACAAATAGAATTACTTAAGACAAACCAAGTTCAGAATATATAAAAATTAACTGTGAGAATGAAACTACAAAATGTAAAAAAGGTATCTAATAAAAAGAACAACCCTTCATAAATAGAAACGATAGTACGTACTTCTATACATTGTGGTTGATCAAGGAACAAATATACACTTCCAAAAAATACTTCATGATTGAAAATCATTATAGCCTGCACAAAGAATGATAGAAGCATCACAATTAGTCCAAACCCTCCCACTAAAATCATGTTTCATTGGCAGAATAATCAAAAAGACACGTACCGATTGCAAGCTATAACTCTAGATATGTTTTTTCCGTAATGTCCCTTCCCAAATTATTTTGGAACAAAAGATTTATTTCTATATTTTGGGGGCCAATTTTGGTGAAGACGAGGCCCATTTGATTTTTCATTAGAAGACTTGGGAGTTAGAAATTAGCAACTTTATGTTATGTTAATTTATTAGTGGTGAATTGGGACCGCCCACACATGAAATACGCATACCCTTACATGAAATACGCATACCCTTAATAGCCATTCAAAAAACATGTGTGAACAGGGTATGGAAGGAAAAGGAAAGAAAAAGGCCTAACGAAGATTAAAAAAAAAGCTCACTTCATTTGGCATTATTGGATTAGCCCATTTTGATCTCAGCTTGCTCGAGCCGTTTAGTCAATACTTGTCGTTTAGTAAGAGTTTTTCCGAGCAGAGAACTCACCCATTCTTCGGGGACTTCGAGTGCCACCCTAGTTTGGCTTTTTATTTCATCCGAGAGAGCTTCACCATGATATCTTTCAGCTTCTCGCATTTGGTTTCTGGCCGAGGCGGTAGGAGCTCGGAGGACGAAAGGATGGTCCCGGAGGATGCAGTTGGGATCTTCGTGTGTTTGTTGTTATCGGCATGTCCATTAACTTGTTGAGAGCTATGGTGAACCCATGCTCATTGGGCTTTTCAGCTATGTGCTTAACCCTCCAAGGTCTCGAGATTGACATTCTATTTCTGGGAGCAAAGCGTGCTACTTCTAAGCTGCGAGAGGGAGGAGAGTTGAGCCGGTTGTGGAGGAAGGTCTCAACCATTTGAGATTTGTTCGCCGAGGGAGATAGAGGAAAGTGTAGGAGGGATTATTGAGTTGCGTATTTGGATGGTTGTTGAGTATTTCGTTGATCATTCTCAGGGACAACGTATTCAAAGAACTGATCGGGAGAGCGAGGGCTTATTGGGGTCAAATTGGAGGGGGTCGGATTTGGCCAAACCTTTTCTCGATTTTGGCTCTGATTGGCTGAGTCCAAGAATAATTTTTGAGAATTTTCCGAGTATCGATGTGGGTTTTTTTAATAATCCATTGCAATACTAGTGCAAAATTGTTGTCGCAAAGCGTAGGCCTTAAATACTGAAGGTCGAAACTGTGCCAAACCATTTCCTCGGTTTCTCCGGATTTTTAACAAGAACCTTAGAAATAAATTTATGCACTTTTCTTAGCACTAGAGCCGAGGTTTTGATGAGATTTTGGGGTAGCATCGCATGTGCTCTAGCTCCCGCATTCGGTGGAGGAGCCGGGAGGCATGAGACTGCAAGACCCGTAAAGCATTTGGAAGAATTCCATCGTGTTTAAGAGATATTCAACTAATTAACCTTTTTAATTAAAGACCCTAATTCTAACTTAGGAAGATTAAAAGATTAAAGTGCATTAAATTAAACATGTGATGAGAATGATCTAAGAGCATCAAGCAAAGCTTTCTAATCTTAGCCACCATTAGAGATTAGATCAACAACCGTTGGTTTGCCAAAGAGAAAAGTATAAGAGAAGGGTCAGAAGTCGGGCTGAGAATACACACACCGCAGTGACTGAGCTAAGATGAAATTCTAGGGCATGGTTTGCTAAGAATTTCGCAGAGTGTCGTGTAGTGCGTCGGTGCGTGTTGGTGAGATTCTCCATCCAAGGCCAAGAATACACAAGGAGAGAAGGAAACATATCCAACAACGCAGGTAAGCCAAAGCCACGCAGTCTAGGCAGGCCACACAGAGGCAAGCAGAGGCCACGCCAGGCCGGCACACCCGCCGGCGCCGTGTGGGTAGCGGAAGCCCTTTAGTGATGCAGCCCTTCCCGCAGCGCCGCGCGGGTGACACGGGCCGTGAATTTTGACGCAGGGTCGAGGAGCAATGCCGGGGTTTCGGTGGGCTAGAAAGGGCTCGAGTCTTCATAACTCCGTTGAGGGTGTGAATCACCCATATCTTTCCGTCTCCGAAAGGAAAGAGGTATACCGTCGTGATTTTCTCTCGTAGGGCCAAACCATGTTCAGTGCCTAGAAAAAAATGTTGGTATCTTAATCTTTTTAATAATAAACCATCCGCAGCCGCTTGCAACTTCGTTTCGCATTGGGTTTTTCGGGACATTTGTCCGAAAAATTTGTGCCACTTATTACACAGTTGTTCAAAGAAATTGATCCTCGTATGTGTGCTGACATTGTGTTTACTTCGTTGTTTTCCGAATATTCGTATTAATAACTTGTATGATTAATCGCTAGAGAAGTAAATCAATGTTTAACAATAGTGGTTTCTTAGATGATGAAATTTTCACATGGTATCGTAGCATTGGCAGACAGCGAATCTCCGCAAAATCGCTGAAGAAATTTTTGTCGTAGAGACGCCGAAGCACAGATCCTGAGAGGCTGCATGCGCACTGTCGAGGATGGGCCCCAAAGAAAGGCTATGTAGGGGGCCGACGTAGTCCCACAGATGACGTAAATACAAAGTAATGCCTTCCGCAGGGACAAGAGCGGCTCACATTGCAGAAAGCAATCGCTCACAGGGCTGCACGGAGGATGCAAATCCACCTTAGAGTTACTGTGGCAAAAGATGCTGTGGTTCGTGGCGAGAGCCAAATATTCACTGGCTTGCCGGTGTGGCGGAGATCTTGGCTTGCTCATAATCGTGCTCTGCCATGCTGGATAAAGAGGCAGAGGAGAACATGAATGTACAGATTCATACCCGAAACAATTCTGAGATTCCTACCCAGGAGGGTAGATCGTAGAGAACTTTTCAATTGTTTTTAATAAGGATTTTTGGGAGGGAAATCAATTGTTTGGAGAGAGTAATAGCTATAAAGGTTTAATGCTCCAAAAACCTGGTGTCTAGTATTTCTCATGGAGGTTGGCAACAGAAGAGGGATAGGAGTATCTGCTCGGCGACGGAGCAAAGATGGTGTCTCTCACGAACCGAGAGATCGTGATAGGTTGGAACCTGGACGGATAAAGTCCATCTCTGAGGACTGGAGGGCGGATCTCAATGGTGTCCCGGGATGAGTACAACATCAAGGACCATGCACAAAGAGTCCTAGTTGTGCCAACCAATGCAAACATCCTCTAAATAAGTACAAGGAGGTCCAAGCGGTAGAAAAGTTGCCGACTGTATGGACGAATCAAAGACCACGCCGTGTCATTACCCGCAAAATGAATGCGTAGCCTTGGACACAATGTATCAAGGAGGCTCATTCCAAAGAAGAATGCTTCGGGAGAATCAGATGCAGTTGTTCCGTACAGAAGGGCGAGAAGATAGATCCCTTTCCTTCGTACTTCATTCTATCTTAGATCAACCCATTGCCACAGGTACGAATCTGAGCGCAGGGCCTCGCAGGGATTGCCCGAATGGGCCACCGACGATTGGGAACATTTGTCCAAAGTGAGTCTTGGTGCAGTAAGGAAGTGACTATCCCGGGCGGATATGTGGGCAACCCCACACAGAGGAAATCGAAGGGATGACCAAGAGGCAAAGAAGCAACACGGGATTCGTCAAAGTAAAGAAGGAAGAGGGAGGAGGATGCAATGCATCACAGAGAGGAGGCAAAGAAGGGAAGAAGAAGAGGGACCCATTCAAGGTCTGGCATAATTGTGGCGAACTTGGGGATGGATTTCACTCGGCCACAATGTCCGAAGGAAGAAGGACAAGGATCTTCGTAATCCAAGGTTGCGTAGCGAAGGGAGATTATGGGAGTGATGATTATGCAGCGCAGCAGCTCGATGAGCCACTAAAAGGGGCTACTGATCTCAGAGCAACTACGTATGGAGATGGCAAGATCCCGAGTAGCCCAACTTCGGGGATCACATCCATGTTGGACAAAAGCCTTAAGATAGTAGTAGGAATGACCGGAGCAAAGGTGCATGATCACAAAGGAAGGTATGCAGAGGTTGGGACGTTGTAGAGGTAGCACAGTTGCGTAGGCAAAGAATAACGTAAAAGCAATGCGAGGGGAGGCAGCGTTTACGCAATGCAAGTGTTGTAGCAACGCAATGGCTTCAGGAGGACAACACAAAGAGCAAAGAACGAAGGGAGCTTCGTTGATGAGATAGAAACCCCACCGACTTGTCCGTCGTTGATTGGGCAGGTCCTTCGCCTGCTTACTTTCAAGAATCGAGTTGCAAATATAAAGGACGAAGAAATGGCGCACTTGAGAGATGCAATACGAATGTAGAAGGGATCTGGTGTGAGTCATGCGTAGTAATAAAGAGCGTAAACATCGCAGTTGTTGGTGCCGGTGCCAAGCATCAACGCAGACCGAGCAGAGATCGAGCAAGATTTCAACATGTATTGCTAGAGCACATTCTTCGCTAAGAGGGAGTGTTGAGATTTTGGGTAGCAACGATGTGCTCTAGCTCCAAAATTCGTGGAGGAGCCGGGAGTACATGAGATCTCCAAGACCCAAAAAGCGTTTTTGGAAGAATTCCATCAAAGCTAAGAGATATTCAAATAATTAATATTTTTAATTAAGGATCCCAAGTCTAGCTTTAGGAATTAAAAGATTAAAAATGAATTAAATTAAACATGTGATGAGAATGACTTAAGGATGATCAAGTAGCTTCTAATATTAATGTCATTGATTAGATAAGACTGTTGTCATTGGTTTTCCAATAAGAAAAGTATAATAGAAGGGGTTTAGGGTCAAGCTTGGAGAACACACATATTTTGGCTTCACCGAGCTAAGATGAAATTCTAGGCGTGTCTATTAAATAATCATGTATACGCTTTATAAGAAAATAGGGGGTTATAATATTCCCAATTAGCCTTGCTGACTGAATATTTCATTTTTGCTTTATTTGCCGCTTTAGTTGTATAATAAATAAAGTGAGAAATAATAGGGTCACCTCACTTTAGTCACCTCACTTATAAAGTGTTCTTTTCCTAGTAGATTGACGTTGTAACTTAGAGAGGGCTCTGGGTCCACTTTGGATATGATGGGGAAGGCATCAAAGCAATCCCAAGGTAATCCATGTATCCAAAGGAGAGTTAAGTTTTGGAGGGAGTTTGATGTTATAAAAGGAGAGGCTCTCACCATTTGATCATTCATGATTTGATATTATTATCGTATAGTCGTGGACTTCGTCTCGCTTCAAGACGCCGTTGTTTAGTCGTCTGAAGACTGCTTAGTGCCCAGTGCCTCCTGGCCGGAGATCTCACCCTTGGGCCTTCGGGGGACCTCAGGGGAGGCTTCGCCCGGTGTTTTCTCGTTTCACCCCAGCTTCTCGGGGACCCCCGAGTGCCCGCTCTAGTGTTGCTCATTCCAGCCCTATCTTTCGGGCCCAAAGACAGCGAAACAGCACTTCGAAGCAACATGAGGGAGAGAAAGCCCTCTAGTGGCCGGCTAGGCCGCGGAGGAGAGGACGCCGTCTCATCGTGGAGGAGGACGCCAGCTTTTTATTCGCAGGGAAGAGACCGCCCGTCCTAGGAAGGACGCAACCCGCTCGACAAGGGAGAACGCCGTCCAAAGGAGGAGGAGGACGTCGTCAAGTCCGGAAGGGGAGGAGGCCATCGCTCGAAGGAAAGGGTTGCGTATCCGGGAGGCCTGGTCGTTAGATCCAATCTTGGGAAAGGGTAGATCCGAGCAAACGGTCGCGCATCCGCTCTTGTGGACCTTGCGTATCCGGAGGTTTAGCCCCAGATCCATCTCTGGGGAGTTGCGTATCCGAGGAATATTGCGCATTCTGTCGCATCCAAGGGTTAACATCGTATCCGCCCCCAGAGGTCGTAGACCGAAGAGATATTGTCGCATCTAGCACAGATCCGCGCTCTGGGGGCGACCGATAGGGGGACGCAGACGAGAAGGGAAGGACGTGTATCCGGTTTGGAGGCTTCGATCTCGTCGATCCGGTGTCTGTGGAGCGCATCTCACTTGCAGGACGGCCGGACCGATGAGCGTACTTGGGGAGAGACAAAGCTCACCGCCGTCAGCTTTCGCAGGTCGATCTATCCGTCCGGCCTGTGCCGCGCCCATCCGTTTCTCGCGCCCGCGCCAGCACGCGTTTTTCATCGGTGGGGAGGGCGGCGCTGGGAGATCACAGATGACGCTTCCGCCATGTGCGCACAAGAAGCCATCTTCGCCCAGTAAGAGTAGCCTAGAGACAACACAGCCCTGCACGATTTTCTCACGAGAGGGTCTCCACTTGCCTAGGCAAGACAGTGCACTCCACCGATTTATTGTACTCCCTCTCTATGTACCTTCGTACACAGTCGGTCACAGCTCGGTATTCCATGTGCTATGGATTCATGATCCGGTTCCGCATTATATTTTCTATATCTCTGTCCGCAATTCTTTCTGCTTATTATCGTTATTTCCCTTTCGGGGATATTATTAAAGCACGTAGCGACCGGCTCACTCCTCAGTCTATAACATCGAGTGACACACAAGATAACATGTATTGCAATTCCGGTAAATGCGCTGGAAAAAGGGTTAAAATAAAAAAGGTCAAATTTTGGAATTTGGAATTAAGAAAAACGTTTTTCTCGGGTTTTTCGGTTTTGGGTGAGACTACTTTCAAATTCCTAGAATTTTCCGAGTAGTTTTCGGGCGGTAACCTGAGGTCGAAGTTGGGCGCGGCGGTCAAGATGGTTTTTGCGCAACCGTGCAGCTCGAGAGCCCGTAGACACATAGCAGAAAGAGTCGATGGCAGGTGATGTGGATAAGAGGAGATTTAGGGAGACAGACCACGTGGATCCAAATGGAGGCCATGCCCTCGCAAAGTTGACCGAGAAGTTGATCGCGAAGTGATGGATATTCATGTGATGTAACCAAGAGATTCGTTCGTAGAGGCCGCCGGGAGAGAACTCCCCGAGGGGTTTTGAGATCGTTCTGAGGAATGCCACCGCAGAGGCAGGATCTGCTGTACACCCACGCGTCCCACTATGCCCACATCTTCGCTAAGAGAGGACACAGCACAAGATAAACAGAGGTAGATCCCACGCATGGTCGACATTCTGGTAAACTATCATGCTCTCGATTGTGCATTCATGGGTTGCTTCTCCCCTTCGAGGAATATACCCGCATCTCTGGTGCACAGATTCCTGCGGGATCAACACAAGGGACACCTGATCATCATGGTGGAGACCACCACCGCACGCCCAGCGTAGATTATGATCGGGCCCAAATAAGGATAAGAGACCTCACAACTTTCGTAGAGGGAACAAGCACTCACGTGATAGGGACCTACAACACACGCGGACAAGTTGGATAATTTTCTCTCAGCCTTGACCGAGACGAGAGGGAAACCATTAAAATGGTTAATTTCGTACACTTGAGGAAGAGCACACAGGATTGCAGTGGAGCCCGAGGTTACACCTAGTGTGATGTGACCACCATCATTGGAGACTCCTCCTCGACCGTGCTCGTTGATATCGTAGTGGAGAGTGCAGGTCACCCCGCAGAGCCATCCACCGAGGAGATGACTAGAGCCATGCCCCGAGTTCTTCGGTGGTAGCAAGACACGACGATGGGTGAGGTATCGCAGGTATCCACTATCGATGAGGCACTAGGAGATACAGAGATATTGGATGATACGCACAGCCGCCATTTACCCGCTCTCGACGACCTTCGAGCTTTGAGGGAGAAGATCTGCGTCAACATTTTAGAGACCCTTTTAAGGTGACCCGGAGCCGGAGGGTATGAGCGACTTGTGCCAAGCTCTGGCCGCCAAGTTGGACCACATTGGGGAGCAAATGATTCCCCGATGGTACAACCCCGAGAGCACATTAAAAGATCGAGCTCATTCTCTCGTGTACGGGATGGGACTAGGCGTAGTTGCTGGGTCATCTCTCCTGTTGAGAGAGAGAGGCGTGTTACCCAGTCGCCCCGTATGTTGACTTGGATAGTGGTATGAGACGACCGAGTTGCACAGGTACAGCCCACGTATTGAGGCTGAGGCGGCGAGAGGTTTTGAGTTGGTGCTCCTGTGAGCTGCCATGGATGAAGGGGAGGTCTCAAGGAGAGATCTCGCTAGAGATGCACTTCGACACACCATGGGGGTAATGACTTTTCCTTTCTCAAGAGCAGATAGAAGATGGGGGGACATCGCATGGATAACGTTCAAAGTTGTTAACATCCCTTGAGCCATACACACCATGATGGGAGGTTTTTTAAGCCACCACCTATTTGAGTCTTGATAGGGTCTCATTGGATCTTTAGGAAGTTACAGTATCCCAAAATTCCAAGAAGTGCAAAAATCAGAATGATTTGGGAGGATGGTAGTACCTCTGGATGAGGAGAAAGAGGCATCCAAATGATTTAGTGGATGGGGATGATGAGCAAGGAGCTAGGAGGCTACTTGCGTATCTATGACACCCTGTAGCAGCAGAGGGTGATTGGTACTGTTACTTCCCAGTGAGTTTGGCCATCACTTGGCAAACACTCTTCCCAAGAGTAGAGGATGTAGGTGATGGATGGATACTTGCATCATTGACAAAGCATAGAGTATGGATGCACCGTGCTGATGTGTTACTCATCATTCATTGTGTCGTCATCACATGAGTTGCATGATGGAGGTATGGGAGGCAACACAATTTCTTGTCGTTTTTGCTTGGGAGAGTACAGCGCATTTAAGTTCACATTTGCATGATAAAGTTACAGAGGAGGAGATGGCACTATCTCCATGGTCTTTGATTGGGAAGTACCTCCATCTTGGGAAGTATTCCATATTTGCCAAAGATTATTAGAGGAGTCTTTGACAAGGAGCATGTCAAGGAACAAAAAATTTATTAACAAGAGTTTATTTACATGAGGTCACAAATGTTGTCACCTTGGAGCGTAACATTATGGATGGAGTGTGCACAAAGCAGAGATATGGTGGATCGATAACCCATAGGTCCCAAGATCTGTCACATATTTGTTGCACAAAGAGGAGGTAATGATGATAGAGACATCTACGGCATATTCTTCTTGACTTGGGTTTCCAAGCATGAGGAGGATTACCTTCTGCAAAACATGGTTCATTCTTTTTCTCCATAACATGCCAAACACTGTGAGGACTCATGTATGGATCCATGTGCCATCTACTTCCCAAAGATATGGTCGCATTTGTATGGGAGGCTTGATTTATGAGAGAGACATGAGTTTTAATGTCTTTGAGTATTTTTCGCACTACATGTTCCCTAATGGGAGCATGGGAGGAGGTATGGCCACCACTACTATGTATGCGTTCTCTTTGATATGGGCCATGAGATAGATGTTCATCCATTGTGGCCACCCATGCAAAAGTGTTTGGACCTATGTTGCTATCATATCTTTACCCATTTACTATCCATTAGTAGATGTGATGGATCTTGTACGTTGCTTGCCATGTGATTTTTCGAGGTTGTGCGCATGAGACCGAAGCGTTGTATCCTTGTGAGAGATTGTTCGCACTATGTATCCTCATGTAGAACCTTCAAGAACATCTCATTAGGGTGATCCATGATGACCATGTCATATTCTTCATGGATGGTTTGTTTTGGGCCGCTTGTTCTTCATTGATGAGAACCTTCTATGGTGGATTGCTTTTCACTTTGCCATTGGAGGGCAAATGATTTTGCGTACCTCAAAGATCAAACATAGACTCTACACTTGTCATGTGAGTGGAGAGAAGGACAACATGAGGTAAGCTAAGTGTGCTTGCTGCCTCATATTTTCTCGCCCACCTTCATTACCGCAGCTTGAGGTGGAAGATTTTTTCGTGGTGCTATTTGTTGGGAGGTGTGTGTCTATTTTGGGTCCGGATGATTGCTTGGAGATGGAGGATCCACAAGGAGGGAGATATTCCTCATTATACTTTCGACTCCATGCCTTGATGGGAGAGAGTGAGAGAGTCGGCACGCCGACCCGGACAACTTACACCACCATGGCGCAGCACACGTCATGGTCTCCGCCCATAGCTAGAGGCAAGTGATGGCCCAAGCCATGGGGCTTGTACGATTATTGGCCACATATGGATCCTGGGAGGACTATTGATTGGCCGGGTACCACAGAGCGCTTGGGATCCCGGCATTGAGATATCCCTTCATGTCGTAAGATGCAAGAGATGCAGAGGAGCCAAAGGGGGACCCGGTAATACTTGCGCATCTACAGTGGAGCACGGCCGAGAGACAGGAGCTGAATTGCCATCGTTTGAGAACAAGCAATTTTTGCCTGATGAGGCATGCCACTTGGGAGAGCAAGCGTACTTCAGCAAGATCCTATCACTTCACTTGCTTGAGGACAAGCAACGTTTTTGTTTGGGATTCAGATTATTCCCAATTAGCCCTCGCTAATTGAATATTTTCATTTTTTTGCTTTATTTTGCCGCTTAGCTAGACATAATAAATAAAGTGAGAAATAAGAGGGGTCACCCCGACTTTAGTCACCTCACTTTATAACAAAAGTGTTCTCTTTTCCCAGTAGATCGACGCCACCAGAGAGGGGGGCCTTGGGGGTCCACGTGGATATGATGGGGAAGGCATCAGTTAACCCAAGGTAAACTCGCGTATCCGTGGAGAGTTAAGTTTTGGGAGGGAGTTTGATGCTATAAAAGGAGAGTGCCTCACCTCATTTGATCATTCATGATTTGACATTATTATTGATAGCCGGACTTCCACCGCCGCACGCCGCTGTTTAGCCTGGGCTCGGCGAAAGACCTTGCTTAGTGCACCGCAGTGTCTCCCGGCCGGAGATCTCACCCTTAGCTCCTGGGGGATTTCGAGTGTCGGCTCTCGGTAAGGCTTCTTTCGGGGTTTCACCCTTAGCCGGGACAGTGCCCGCCCTAGTAAGGTTTCATTCCAGTTCATCTTTCAGCTTCCAAAGAGCAAGAGCGGGAAGAAGAATTTCTCAAGCAACATGAGGGAGAGAAAGCCCTCTAGTGGCCGCGCTCGGCGAGGTGAGACGCCGTCTCTGTCAGAGTGAGGACGCCAGCTTTTATTCAGAGGGTGAGGACGCCGTCCTAGGAAGGACGTGTGCCCGCTCGGCGCGGGCGAACGCCGTCTCGGAGGGAGAGGACGCCCGTCGTGTCTGAAGGGAGGACGCCGTCCAGGCTTCCTTGCCGAGTGCTGCGTATCCGGAGGCCTGGCTTGTTAGATCCAATCTTGGAAAGGGTAGATCCGAGCGTACCCACTTGCGTATCCACTTGTATCTTGCGTATCCGGAGGTTTAGCCCCAGATCCATCTTGGGGAGTTGCGTATCCGAGGAAATATTGGCGATCTAATGCCCCATCCGTGTTAACATCGCATCCAGCCCTAGAGGTCAGATCCGAAGAGATTGTCGCATCTGGCCAGATCCGAAGGCTTGGGGGCAGCATCCGACAGGGGGACGCAGACGAAGGAAGGACGTTGTGACGTCCGGTTTGGAGGTCGGGGACCGTCGTATCCGAGTGTTCGTTACGCATCCACTTGGTAGGACGCCGATCCGATGAGCAAGACTTGGGAGAGACAAAGCCCGCCGCCGTTTAGCTGTGAGGTCGATCTATCCGTCCGGCTCCTTGGTGCCTTGCTTCATCTTCAACAGCCGCGCCGTCGTTCAGCAGGACACGCTGCTTTTTCATTGTGGAGGGTTTGCGCTTGGAGATCGGCGTATTTATCGCCTTCCGGCCACGTACTGGGCCACAGCTTCATCTTCGCCTTGCAGAGTACTAGACGTCGTCCTTGTCAGCCCATTTTCTCGTTGAGAGGGTCTCCACTTGCCTAGGGCAAGGATAGCACTACTCGATTTATTGTACTCCTCTATGTACTCCTTGATTAATAAAATGGTTTCGCTCGGTATTCCATGTGCTATGATTCAAGGATCTGTTCGCATTATATTTTCTATATCCTGTCTCTGGGTAATTTTTCTGCTTATTACACGGGTTATTTCCTTTGGGGGATATTACAAAGTAGTATTAGCGAGGGATTCTAATCTGGCGCAAGAATACAACAACAGGAGAAGGAAGCATGATCCAACAACGCAGAGGTAAGCCGCAGCCGCGCCTAACAGGGGCCACACGCAGGGGCAGTAAGGTAGAGCCGGCCAGGAGCCACGCAGAGTGACACATGTCGGTCGACGCGTAAGCCCTTCGTGGTGACGTGTGCCCTTCTAGAGCAATGAATGGGACGCAGCCGTAAAGGCTACCGAGGAGCAGCCGTTGGGGTTTCCTGGGCCAGTGGCCTGTGCTCCCGTAAATCCCGTTTGAGGGTGCAGAATCAACGACATTTTCTCCGAGAAAGAGGTATAATTGCCATGATTTTCTCCGTAGGGCCAACCATGTCCGGTGCCCGGTAAAATGCTGTAGCCCATAAGTCGCTAATAACAAACCCTCTGTCCGCCACACCCGCTTCAAGACCGGGTTTTCCGAGGACATTTGTCCGAAAAATCTGTGTCACTTTTTCATATGAGCATGCTAATCAAGAAATGATCCTCGTAGGTAGGTCGCTATTTGTGTTTACTTCGCTATTATTCCGAATATTCATATTAATAACTTGTATGATTAATCAAGTAGGAGAAGTAAATCAATGTTTAGTAGTAGGGTTTCTTCGATGAATAACTTTTCACGCTTTCCAACTATTCCATTACAAATGCCTAGTGTAGTTTCATCAATGGCAGAAAGATCGGCGCTTTTCCGGGTTGTATTTTCTCATCCGGGCTTTGCTCGCTTGCCAAAACAACCCTGTGTGCATTTCTCTATATATTTGTACTTTTCCATTTCATAACAAATTACTCAATCCTTCTCGTATTTTATGTCATTCGAGTATTCATCGCAATGTTTGAAATTTTCGTGGTGTAAATTTATTATTTTTTGTGGCCAGCAATGTTTCCTATTTTGGGACATTATAGTGGTATCAAAGCCATAATCTTGGCTCAACTCCGTGGAAAGGTTAAAACCGAAACAACATTGAAGTAACCTTGATGAGGTAATTAGAATGCAACAAATGATGATTGATGTGGGGAAGCAATTGATTCATACAACACCAAAGGCCATTCTCAATTATACAACAAATCCACTAAGTCCAAAATTAAAGGATAATGCATCAAGATGGCAAGACATGATTGCAAATCGATGTGGAGTTATTGGCAAGAAATTGGAGGGCATAGTCCAAAATTGTGGATAATGCATCTAGATGGCAAGACATGATTGCAACTAATGAGTTATTGGCGCAAATTGGAGGGCATATCAATCATTGGGCCATGACATTCAAGCGTTCCTCTTTTTGGGAGTTTCGTGAAATAAGACATGCACAAATCAATGGGAATTCCATGGAATTCTATGTGGATGATGAGGAGGATTGAGGAAGAATATGAAAAAGTAATTGAAGGGAGCCATGGTCGGCAAGGAGACAATTGAGCATACGCCCGTTGATGAGACGCCATCCATTGTTATTGAGGTATCCATTTATGAGGTATCCGGGGTTGTGACCAAGTTCTCGTGATAGAAATACACAACAGATGAGGTTGATAGGGTTGGCATACTCACTCACCCTTGATGAGGAGCCAATAGGCACAGAGGTACCCGCATCTGCCATGACAGATTGCAGGATGACAATCACCTACAACATGGAGGAGTACATAGGAGGGAAGTGAGCTGTCATGGGAGGGCAAGAGGACGCAGTGAAGTCTTTTAACAACCACCGACTTAGAGCAGATAGATGCACACCGTTAGCAGAAAGCAAGTATTCTCCCGCATAGTAGCCTCCCTTTGCTTATATAGACTGGGGTTTGCAACATTACAATACTACCTTGTAACATGGAGAGAGAGATGCAGAGCCCCCGACAAATTTTATGTGTTGACCAAGAGGAGTCGAGGCGACATGAGCCGCGTTGTGGTGCAACACTCGCAGATAGAGGGCTTGTTCTATGTGTTGGAGTTTGTGCATTTGATCCTTCTGGGGTTGGGATACAAAGAGATTTTGAGTCGGGTACCCAAAGGGGGTGATAGACCCGCGGAGACAGTCGCAGCTCCGAGAAGCTCGTGGGAGCTCTCGTGACATCGAGGATGTTGAGGCTCAGGTTGGCATTGGGATGCAAGTGTGGCTTCCTATCCAATACCGCCCATGTTGAATGACTATGGCATTGATGAGGTAGTCAACCCAAAGGCTCAAGCGCGTGCATTCCTAGGGGGATTTCTAGTTGGCGCTAATGGCCGTGTGGTTTAAGTATGCACCTCATTGGTCGTGTTGACCACCTGAGCACCGATGATAATGAGACCTACGTTCCGTTGACAACTTAAGACATTTGTACCATCAAATATCATCTCCATATCATCGTCTAACAGAAGTTTTTAAACTCTACTTCTACTTCTTATCATTTTCTCTTGTACCCGCATTCCACGGCCTACTGTGAACGTAATAAGCAGATGCTAGTAATGATGAGTTTTGAGTCAAGATTGAGTCCGTAACAGCCTAGGTAGTATGGGACCTCACAACAAATGAGTATTACTCCGGGAGGTTTTTTTATTTGGTTAATTATCATCTCCTACTAGAGCTACAAATTCATTGAGTTTTTTCCTTCAATTTTACCCCCAAAGCCGGAGTACGGCTTTTGATGGTGAGGCCTTGGGTGACTCTAATGTCTAGAGTCAATGTATATTACCATACTAGATCACACAAAAAAATTTCGTGGAATTTGGTTAGGTCTAGGTAGTGATTTTTTAATTTTTTTAGATTTCAGAAGTCGAAATTTGCAATAAAAATTGTAATTGAATTGTAATAAGTGTTGTTTAGAGAAGTTGTATGGGGGTATGAGTAACGAAATTACACCTCTACGCTCAACTACCATGACACACTTTGAGAGGTTAAAAATGTGCTTTCAACCCTCAAACCCCACTTTTCCTAAGTTTAATGGGAAACTGCAATTAATTAAGCCGTAAATTAAATAAATGGAGAAATAAATATCCACACATGCTAAATGAGGTGGAAATGAGGTGGAAATTATGGAGGAGCAAAGTGTAGTCCCAAGGTGATATGGACTCCTAAAATCAGAAAAGAGTTTGCTCAAATAAAATTGGTTTCTGCATTAAATGAGTTTGGGCAAGCTTACTTGGAAATTCGAATTTGTGAAGTTAGTGCATATTTGGGAGGATTTGGGAGAATATTTGGTGGAGATTTTTGGTGGGAAAATGTCCCCACATGGGTTACCAACCATATACACATGCTTATAGTTCTATCATAAAATCTGGAATTTGGCACATAAGTGAAGAAGAAAAATGATGTCCACTTGCCGTAATCTGATTTTTACACTTGGCATTGAGCTCCAATTTACCAAATTCGAATTTACCTTGAGTTCTCCTCCTCTCACTACTTGGTATATGGTTCTTCATTGGAATTTGTTCTCTAACTTTCTATACAATGGAGCCATGGCTCTCATATTGTAATCATTGTTTACTAGCTATTGTGTTTGCGGAAGCGTGCCATCATTTCTGTACACTTTCGTAAATATCAATAAAGACTTTGGGGTTTCTGTCTATGAGGTGTTCCTCCTTTTAGAGTGTGATGAATTGTTGATCATTGGTATAATTCCTTTTACTCATGCTTTGATCTAATTTGTTTCCATATGCTCTTGTAGATTTGTTAATGTAGAGCTATCTTACATTGACATTTGATTTGGGAGTATGCTCTAGGTATAGAATGCTCTAGTTGGTTTCAAATAAATCTCTAGAGTTTCTTATCATTGTTTATCGCTACATCTATATGGAACTAATTGATTGGAAGTTTTGTAGAGGAAATATCTTTGTTGGGATCAAAGAATCAAGTGTTGGAGGAAGTCTTTGGAGAGACTCAACCCACTCTTGATACATTCTCAAAGGAGTTCTCATTCGTTCTTTTGAACCTTCATAGTCTTATCTTACAAAGTGGTTTCAGTAAGTTTGAGACACAGTTTGTATACAAGCCAAATACTTCTAAATTTGAATATCTTTTAAAACATTACACTTCATTGCTTACTTGCTATCTAAGAGCTTGAATATGACTAAGCAAAGAGGAGAGTTTACCGAACTCTTTGGCTTAGCCCTTTGTAAATTGTTGTGCAATATTTTGTAATTTTATCTATCTAATATTGATTGGTTTTGTAGCTCCTCTTCGAATTTTTTTCTTTGTATACTGGAGTGGACAACTACAAGAAATTACTAACAAGTTGTTGCAGGACCTTTGGGTTGAATTTCAAATAAGGAAGATAACTCTCTCTTTCTTTGGTTGTGGGACAGAAGAGGCTTAGCTTTCCTATTGTAAGTTTGAATTTATTTCTGAGTTCTTAGAAATTCTCACCGAGGAAAGCTTCATGGTCTCAATTTTTATTTGTAGCATTTTCTGGTTTAGAAAAGGCCTCATAATACTTATCTTTAAAATTAATAAAAATTTATGTTTTTGTTGTGGGAGCGTGGTTTTACCTTATGGTATTGGCATCCCTATCTCTCCATTTCAAAGGAGAGAATTTGTAGATGGATTGACTTAGTGGTTTTGACATTTCCATTTTCTTTCACAAATACATATGCATGCTCTAATTGGGAAGTAACATAAATCGCATAGTCCTTTAATTTCTTAATTTTCAATCTCATTTTCCATCACTTACTTATGTTTTGTGATCTATTTCTCAATTGGATAAGTTTCATTTATAATAAAAGAAGAAGCATAGTACTTTCACTCATACAACGGAGTTATTGCCCTAACTATGAAGCATATTTAATTGAATCATCTCCATATTTTACATAGCACTTGCAAACTCACTTTCATATCATTTAGGCACTTCACTTTTCATACTAGACTTGCATCTCTAAAATTTACCTCCAACTTAAGCTGGTTGAATAGACGTTTTAGGGACCTCACCCTGTGACTCCCAATCGTGAGATCCAAATATTTGGGCGAGGGTGAGGTCTCGAGGATTAGAGTTCAATTGTAACCTTGCTTTAGAACTAATTAATAAAATAAACCAAGAGCACTATCTCATCACTTACTTGCAAAGTTCCCAAATTCTTTGCTATCTTGATGGTTTAAAGATTCACATGCAAATATTATCTCAAGAAGCACTTTGGATGCATTTTAATTCCTCCTTTAAATTTTGCAACAAGTTTAATTCTATGGTACTTGAAATTTGCTTCTACAATAATAACTTCATTGTATACACATTTTAATGATCATTATGTTTATGGATGATTGATATATTCTGTCATTGGCAATACCTCTATTTGGTGTTGCAAATTTAATTGCATATTGTGATCTTGGTCTAACACTTCCTAGGGATTATTGCCATTATATCTTGAATTTCATTTTTGAGCAAGCATTTGTCATCTACTTGAAAGCATTGGTCTATATTTTGAACACGTCATTGAATATTGCTCTATCTACTTATATGCTTGTTTACATATTGGAATCGAGTCATCTCTTGATAAGTAATTCTTCTAATCACCTCCTAGAAATCTCACATCTTTAACTTAGTTTTTCCTTTAGGCCCCAATTCCCCCTCTTTAGCTAACCTAGGAGATAGCTTAAACTAGAGAGTTGGGAATAGGTGACAACCCCTTCTCTGAGTTCCTTGCCACCAACCACACCTGTGGGGTTGAAGGATTTTCCCACTAACTGTAGGTAGGTGTAGGCGGCAAGCGATAACAGGTTGTTTTGGCATGTTCGTTGCGCATGGGGGCGTAAGATGATGAGCATTCTCTGGCAGAATTTGGTTGGAGGAGGTGACATGTGTAGGCCACCGGACCGGATATTGTATGGAGACGATGTTCTCGCGTTGAGGTTTAAGACTCAGGGGTCATAGAGGATCGGCACAGCAGAGATATCCCCTCTAGAAGGAGTGGATTTAGGGTGCTCAGGTCTACCAGGATGGACGAGGGGACATGACGTGTGACATGGTGGGGTCCCTAACAGAGTGGCGGATACTTTGGCACATGCTAGATACCATATGTTATAGGGTGGTATGACAATAGGTAGTGGTACACAAGATTGCACAGGGTCAGGTCATAGTGTCCAGTGTATAGAGGGATGTGGCTTGATGCATACAAACCCAATTCTAAGCCATAACACCCAGCAGCGTGAGGGTTTTGCAGCAAGGAGCAGTGGCCTGCAGAGGAGCATGGAGATGCATGGTGGTATACCACAACATGTCAGTTTACACTATGGGGTAGGAGGAGTGACTCGCATCGCATTGAGGACATGCGGGGGGTGACAGGTGCAGTGACACAAGCAGGACACGAGATGGTATAGTTGTAGCTGGGGGTATCCAATAGTGTACAGGGACAAGTTGTGGCGTATAGTGGCATGTCGAGGAGTGCGGTGGTACTTGGTGGTGTGCAGTGACACATGATGTCGCGCAACGGGCTCTTGGTGCGTTGCCTCAAGGGAGACTTATGGACAGGGACAGTAGGTGTACCATTGGACACAACTCACCTAGGATCGAAGAGGACATTGTTGAGCATATAGGGGCACCATGTTTAGTGGAGGCAGGGCCTTGAGGGGATTATCAACAGATCCGAGGCGGAGAGAGGGTCATCTGTAGGATTACTCTTGAGCATTCCGACCGACTCTTGATCATACTCTTTGGGACATACCCACCCATCATCCTCCAGTGTTGCTTATAGTCATAGAGGGATTGGTTTTTTCCCTTTATCACTCTCCATTGAGGGAGTAGGGCATGGGTGGCTCACCCTAGGCAATTGGATGAGACACCGCGTGTCATGGGCCGAGAGGAGACTCTCCAGTTGAGACACTTGGTAGGTGCACGAGTTGACGGTTATAGGCTTAGGGATGGCATGGTTGATTGTCGAGGTAGCATATGTTCCACCCCTATGCTCACACTTGGGGAGGTGACCAACAAGGAGTTACATGGTGCTCTTTCAACTAGACAGCTCGAGGCGTTAGGTGAGCATGAGGTGCGGAGGACGGTAGTCCTTGTTGGCAGGGTGATGCCTAGGCTTCTGGCAGTACCCGAGCACATCATCAAGAGCTGGGATAGCAGATCTCACTGTGTGATTTGGCAAGCACAAAGAAGCTAGATATTCATGGCACTAGTTCTTGATGCTCGATGCCTACCTAATGGATACCTACAAGAGGCAAAGATAGGGCACAGAGGGGTCCCAACAGATAGCAGCATATTTCAGCGGCAGGCAGAGAGGATTGGAGGTTATGGACCTCTAGTATGGTTATGGGATCCAGGGATCCAATGGATTGGTGGGATACTCCACTCCTCAGTGAGCATGGTCGAGATGACAGATGGGTTGATTCATTCACAAGCGGACACATGGGGGATCACCAAAGCCCTCGCCATAGGACAAGGAAGATTTTTGCTCATGATTAGGGATAGCCACGAAGTGATAGGTGCTGGCACTGTTGAGTCGCTTTGGCAGGATTGGCCTAGCCTCGATCATCGCATAGATTATGGCCGAGAGTTATGGGAGAGGAGGCTTTGGTATGAGCATGCTAGGCAGTTAGTCATGACCAGAGTGTCACGATGTCAACAGGATAGTTTCCTTCTACAACGGGGAGGGGATCCTAGCATAACAGGGTTTAGTAGTTCAACTACCCATAGAGGTGAGTTGGTCTCTGCAGGGGAGGGTCGTCTAGATCTTCCATTTGGTTTTAGTGGTTCATTGATGGTGTGGGGAACTTCACCAGTGTGGCAGGGTGATTGACATGAGGAGATCAGGGGAAGCCCGGGTAGACGAGGGTTCAATCCCACCAGGATTGGATTTCATCCTCAGGAGTTTACTCTTGTAGTGCATGATATGGACTACTCAGTAGGGAAATTTCATGGGGAGTTGGACAGAGTCCTACATTATCATGATGCTCTACTTATTGCTAGTATGCAGAGGGCTTCTAGTACCTGTATTTGGTTGAATAGCGAGTGCAGCAAGGTGTGATTCACATTGATTAGGATGGCTTGGGATCCTGTTATCGACGGATTCCTTCATGCCGGGACAATGCTGAGATTGGGGTGACTCAATGGTACATTTGGGACCCTGGTATTATTGGTGTTTACAGGGGTGATCAACAGTCAGAGAGGGCATTTGTTTAGGCATTTCTCGAGGACAAGCAATTTTTGGCGAAGAGGACTGTAATGTCCCTTCCTAAATTATTTTGGAATAGGATTTATTTTTATATTTTGGTGAAAACGGAGCCCATTCGATTTTTCATTCGAAGACTGAGTTAGAAGTTAGTAACTTTATGTTATGTTATTTTATTAGTGGTGAATGGGGACCACCCACACATGAAATATGGATACCCTTAATAGTTGGTTCGAAAAGCATGTGTTTGAACAAGGTATGGAGAGAAAAGGCGGGAAAAAGGCCCAACGAAGATTATAAAAGAAAGGAAGCTCACTTCATTTGGCACTATTGGATTATTGATTCTGATCTCAGTTGCTTGAGCTGTTTAGCCAAGTCACTTACTGTTTAGCAAGAATGTTCCGAGCGGAGAACTCACCCATTCTTCGAGGGACTTCGAGTGCCACCCTAGTTTGGTTTTCCATTTCATCCGAGAGAGATTCACCATGATATCTTCAGCTTTTGCATTTGGTTGCCCTAGTAGTGGGTATTTCTGGAGGAAGCAGTGATATTCCGGGAGGACGTAGTTGGGTTCTTGTGTGTTTGTTGTTGGTTGCAAGGTTCATTAGCTGACGAGAGTTATAGGCAAACCTAGGTTCATTAGCTTTTCAGCTACAGGCGAACCTCCAAGGGATGAGATTGACATTCTATTTCTAGAGCAGCGTGGCAGTCTCTAGGCCAGTGCAGAGGAGGAGAGTTGAGCCTAGTTGTGGAGAAAAGTCTCAACCATTTGAGCTTTTGTTTGTTGAGGGAGATAGAGAAGTGTAGGAGGTATTATTTGTTGCACATTTGGAGGGATGTTGAGTATTTCGTTGATCATTCTGTAGACAACGTATTCAGCAACTATTGGGAGAGCGTAGGGCTTATTGGGGTCAATTTTGGAGGGTCGTGATTTGGCCAAAAACCATTTCTAGGTTTTTGGTCGGATTGGCTTGAGGAGTCTAGGAGTAATTTTTGAGAATTTCCAAGCATTGGATGTGGGTTTTTTGGCCAATCCATTGTAGCAGCTAGTGCAGAATTTCTGCTGAAGAGTGTAGGGCCTTAGGGGTCGATTTTGGAAGGTTAAAACCACGCCAAACCATTTCCGAGTTTTTCTGGGTTTTTGACAAGGACCTTAGGAATAAATTTGCAGAATTTTTTCTGAGCACTAGAGGTGAGGTTTCCAGCTATTCCATTGCAGTAGCAAGTGCAGTTTCACTAGGACTACGCAAAGCATCACTGGGAAGTTTTTTTTGGGTTGTATTGTCTCATTTGGGCTTTTCTCCGCTTGCCAAAAAAGCAAGCCCAAGTGCATTTCTCTATATATTTGCACTCTTGCCCATTTCATAATAAAATGGCTCAATTGTTCCCATATTTCATGTCATTCTGAGTATTTACTGCAATGTTTGAAATTTTCGTGGTGTAAATTCATGGCTTTATGTATTAGCACTGTTTTCCCTATTTTGGGACATTACATTTTCAGCAAGTATCAAGAGATACACATAAAACTGTTCAATTTTTTATGTGTACAATAGTTTCTCTAGTTGATGCCAAGTAAGCATAACCTTAAAAAAATGGTTTACATCCTTGGTAATTATTCAATTCAATACTTTTTCCTTTTTAACCTAAAAACCATGGATTGAAAATAGTTCGAATACATGATTTGCATACCTATCACACACCTATTAACAAGGCCATTAAGTTTGTTAGCTAGAAAATCCTGACGTATCAGTGCTTTGCTTAGGATGATTTTGCAAACTATGCTCCTGGATCCAATACGTCACTAGACAAATCTCTCTTGGAGGAGATATCCATCAGTTGGGCATCACCAATGATAGATGTCAATGAAGCCTGACAAAAGGCTTTAGATATCACACCTCTTCACATTATGGGAAGAATCTTCAGAATAAGATTTGTACATATCACAAGCATACTAAGTACGTATCAATTTACAAATATTGGCCTATTGGAACTCCAAATATAATAGTACAAGTTTAATGTCACTAAATATACCATCTCAGAAACACAGCCTCTCTCTCTCTCTCTCTCTCTCTCATACACACACACACACACAATTTCTGTGATTTTCCTACGAGGCATTGTTTATCTAACAATGGTAAATACTAAGAAGAATGATTAGACTGTTGAGCTTCTCTTAATTCTTGTCTTGGTTAAATATCTCAGCCCTGTATGTTATTTATTTTCCATGTATCCTATCTACATCTAAGCATATTCTAATATCACATCGATTTTTCTGATTAGCTCATCTCCTTTGTCACCTCTCAAATTGTGAAAAATTGTTCTAGTTTTGCAAATTCTCTATTTTAGTTTCTCATTATGTAGTATAGATGCTTAAAGGATAACTCTTCGTTTTTTGTAAATTCCATGTAATAATTTTTTATTTTCCCTTTTATGAAAAAATGCATTTTGTATGACATGACCCAGCCTATAAACATACGAACCACCACTCCCTACATAGGGAGTATCTGCATATCTGACATGGTTTTTATAGGATTTACATCCTCATGGAAAATGTTAATTTGGATAAACCTTAGGTTGTCAATTCTGCTCTAAATACTCTTATCTCATCAAAAAGAAAGCAGTAAGCATCCCCATTAAATATTGCATGACATCTCTTCACCCATAGAAAATAGATAAGCGTCAATATTATGGTATACCCTATTCTTCTACCATGCTGTTTAATCATCCACCCATTTCCAAAATGGCCAATAACAGATTGGCATATTCTTAAGTAACCCATTCCCAAAAAGCTCTAGCAAGTCTACATTGTCAAAAAGCATGTTTCATCACCTATGACAAATCATTGTCAGACTAAAATGATACAATCTAACAATTAAATTTTGGTTAAGGACCACTCATGCAAGCACCCTATTCTTAAATGAGACTTCCAAATCTCCATACACCTACTAATCCACCTGGTTTCATGATCTTGAATAGCCCATCTTTTATTAAGTGTGGATGTAATTTGTAATATTCCCAATTAGCCTTGCTAATTGGAATATTTCATTTTTGCTTTATTTTGCCGCTTTAGCTAGACATAATAAATAAAGTGAGAAATAAGAGGGGTCACCTCACTTTAGTCATCTCACTCCTTATAACAAAGTGTTCTTTTCCTAGTAGATGAACGTTGTAACTTAAAGAGGGGGCTCCTTGGGGGTCCACGTGGATATGATAGACATATATGGTTAACCCAAGAACCCACAAGCAGCATCCGTGGTGAGTTGAGTTTTGGAGGAGATTGGTGTTATAAAAGGAGAGGCTCTCACCCTATTTGGCATTCATGGTTTGATATTATTATTGATAATGGGATTCTCGTCCGTTCAGCACGCCGTTGTTTAGCTCGTCTCAGCGCATCGGCTAGTGCACGAGTGTCTCCTGGCCGGAGATCTCACCTCAGCTCTCGTGACCCCCGAGTGCCTACTCGGGCAAGGTTTTTCAAGTCACCCCAAGCTCGGGGGACTTTATGTCCGCCCCAGTAAGGCTTTTCCCGAGTTCTATCTTGTGCCTCCGTGTGAGGAGCGTGCGACAGTCAAGCAACCGAGGATGAGAAAGCCCTCTAGTGGTCGCCAGCTCAATCGAGGAGAGGACGCCGTCTGTCCAGTAAGGAGACGCGCTTATTTCTGGGGAGGGTGGGAGGACGCCTCGTCCAAGGAGGGGACGCGGGCCGGGCCTGCCAAGCAGGGAGAACGCCCACCGTACCGGGCTGACAGGGGTTGCGCATCCGGGCGGCCGCGGGCCACAGATCGAAGCCGGAGGATAGATCTTGCGTATCTGTCTTTGTGGTATGTTGCGGCATCTAGTCTTGCACAAGCTGCGCATCCGTTTTGCACCAGATCCGCGCCTTGGAGAGTTCCGCATCCGATGAAAGGCCGCGCATCCAGTCCGCATCCGAAGGGTTAACATCGATCCGCCCCCAGAGGTCGTAGATCCGAAGAGATATTGTCGGACTCCAACATGCAGATCCGAAGGTTTGGCAGATTCTGAGCAGGAGGACGCATCAGTGTGAGAAGGACGCATCTGGTTTGGAGGCTTCGCATCCGTCGCATCCGAGGCAGCCAGAGCAACATCCACTCGCAGAACGCCGATCCGAGGAGCGCACTGGGAGAGCGGTGTCACCGCCGTTTCTGGCCTTCGTTGGCCGATCTATTGTCTGGAAAGCCTCTGCGCCGTCACTAAGAGAGACGCGTTTTCTATTGTGGAGGGTTTGCGCTCTTCAGCCTCAAGACTACCATAGCTCATCTTTCGCCTTGCAGAGCTGTGGCCTAGGACGTCATTCTTGTTGCGCCCATTTGTCTGAGGGCTGTCACTTGCCTAGGGCAAGGATAGGTGCACTGAGCCTCACGGTATTCTGCATTCTCTCTATGTACCTTTCCGATTAATAAATGGCTCGCATTTTTATATTGTATGTGTTTAGATTCAGTGACTGTTCAGTTTGTATTTGTATTGGTGCATTTCGTTTTACATCGTTATTTCCTTCGGGGATATTACAAGCAGACGAGTACACTGCTCTCACCGTGGTCTATGACATCGCAAAAGAAATCATACTTGAGACAGTGCTGTAATCTTAAACGTGCTTGGAAAAAAGGCCAAATGAAAAGGGTCAAATTTTAATTTTGGAATTAGGAAAAACGTTTTCTGAAGTTTTTTCCGGGCTAATAGGATCACTTCAAATTCCTGAATTCTTCTCGAGAATATTTTCAAGTGATGTAACCAGAGGTCAAAGTTAAGCTACAAGATGGCGCTTGGCATACCGTGCGCTTCGAGGAGCTCCAGACATATAGTGAAAAGAGCCGATGGCATGTGATGTGGATAAGAGGAGATTTAGGAGACAAAGCCGACGGATCTAACGGGAGGCCATGTTGGCGAAGTTGACCGAGAAGTTAACTAAGAAGATGGATGCAAAGATGGATGCATTCATGCTAGAGGTAACCAAGAAGGTTGCAGAGGGGGGACGTGGAAGAACCCCCTAGGATCTTTCTGTGTGAGGGAAGGATCAGATATCACAGTTACATACCTGATGCTATTCCCAATGATGTCACAGTAAGCAGTCGATCCCATGGACACGCTTACCTACCATGCTCTACCTTCAAGAGAGGAAGAGGAGCAATAAGACCAAGAGATGGGGATCTAGCTCAACATGCGACTGCTTGCGGATTAGCGAGTATGGGACAGAATTCATGGATGCTCTTCCTTTCGATCGCCATATCCGGCTCGTATGTGGCGCAAGACTTAAGGAGCGTGTGAGCGACACAAGGGACGTGGCTCCCACCGTGATAGTCACCGGCAACAGCAGACCTCCATTTACCCATACCGACAGACATCCGTGCGCTCGGTGAAGAGCTTGGGTGGACAAGTTGACACTTTTTTCCCAGCCGACCAGTATTCTGGAGAGGAAAACCACGTCGGTTACTTCACACCTGAGTGAAGAGGACACAGATTGCAGTGGGAGCCCGAGGTTACACTTGGTGTGACACAAGACTCACCATCATTGGAGACTCCCTTGACCGGCTTGGCGGATATCGTAGTGGAGGAGGTAGAGCCTACCCCGATAGAGTCATCCACCGAGGGAGATGCTCCGAGTTCCCGTGGTAGCAAGACACCTACGATGGGTGAGGTATCGTGAGACATATCCACTATCGATGAGGCACTCTTGTGATATGCAGAGATATCGGATGATGGTCGCGTATTGTACCAAGACGAGCCCGCTCTACGTACCCTCTGTGCCCGAGGAGAAGGCCGCGCCGCACGGGAGACCATTTTGATGGGGTGATCAGAGCCGGAGAGACAGGAGTGATTTGTACCAAGCTCTGCCGCCAAGTTGGTCCACATCGGGGAACAACCGGATCCTCGATGGTGCCAACCCGAGCGAGCACGGCAGATCGCATCATTCCCTCGACGGCGGATGGGACTATGCAGTCGCGGACATCTCTTCCCATTGAAGAGAGGCGCAGCCACCTAGTCGTCCCGTATAATGACTTGGATAGTGGTATGAGACGGTCGCAGTTGCGTGTGACACGTTGGTGGACACGTGTTGAGGTTGGATGGCGAGAGTTTTGAGTTGGTGCTCGGTGGAGCAAAGCAGGAGGAAGGGGAGGTCTTAAGGAGAGATCTCGCTAGAGATGCACTTCGACACACCATGGGGTGCAATGACTTTCTTCCCCTTTTCACAAGAGCGTATAGAAGATGGGGGACATCTTCGCATGGATAACGCTCTCAAGCGGTGTTGGACATCCCTTGAGCCATACACACCTGATGGGAGGTTTTTGCCTACCACCTTATTTGAGTCTTGATAGGGTCTCATTGATCCTTGAGAAGTTTATAGTCCCAAAATTCCATGAAGTGCAAAATCGTAAATTTGATTTGGGAGGATGAATGTGATGAGGAGAAGGAGGCATCCACAAGTGATTGAGTGGATAGATGATGAGCAAGGAGCTAGGAGGCTACTTGCAGACCCATGACACCGTGCAAACAGAGGCTTGGTCAAGGTCAAGCGCCCCCAGAGTTTGGCCATCACTTGGCAAACACCTTTCCCAAGAGTAGGAGGATGGGGAGAAGATGGATGGATACTTGCATCATCGAAAGATAGTAGGCAGATGCACTAAGTTGATGTGTTACTCATATCATTCATTGTGTCGTCATCACATGAGTCAGGATGATGGAGGCATGGGGAGGGCAATGACAATTGCTGTTTTACTTGGGAGAGCAAGTGCGCATTTGCTCCCCACACTTTGCACAGATGTTGGCAGTGGAGGAGGAGATGGCACCATCTCCATGGTCTTTGATTGGGAAGCACTTCCATCTTGGGAAGTTATCTCATATTTGTTGGGTAAAGATCATTAGAGGAGTCTTTGACAAGGAGCATGTCAAGGAACAAGAGTCTTGCCTAACGAGAGTTTACTTATGGCGAGCTCTGCTGTTGTTGTCACCTTGGAGCAACATTATGGATGGAGTGTGCGCACAGTGATATGGTGGATCGATAACCCATAACCGTGATCACTACATATTTGCTGCACAAAGAGGAGGTAATGATGATAGAGACATCTACTAAGATATTCTTCTTGACTTGGGTTTCCAAGCATGAGGAGGATTATCTTCGTTATGTGTCTGAGTTCTTCATAACATGCCAAAACACTATGGAGGACTCATGTATGATCTCATGTGCCATCTTACTTCCAAAAGATATGGTCGTATTTGTATGGGAGGCTTGATTGCGGAGAGAGACACATGAGCCGAATGTGCCTTTGAGTATTTTCTCGCACTTATATGTTCGGAACGGGGAGAAGGGAGGGGAGTGTGCATGGCCACCACTACTATGTATGCGTTCTCTTTGATATGGGCCATGAGATAGATGTCTATCCATTGCAGCCCATGGGCAAGTGTTTGGACCTATGTTGTTACCATATTCAGCCTCCATTTACTATCCATTAGTAGATGTGATGGATCTTGCACGTTGCTTGCCAGGATTTTTCCAGGTTGTAGCAGATGAGACTCCGTCAGATTCTGTGAGAGATTGTTTGCACTATGTATCCTCATATAGAACCTCCTCAAAGAACATTCATTAGGCAGGATTCATGGCGACTAATGCTCATTCTTCATGGATGGTTTGTTTTGGGCGCCCGTTCTTCATCGATGAAGGAACTTTCATAGGATCGTTTTTCACTTTGCCATTGGAGGGCAATGATTTGCACCAGATCGGTGATAGACTCTACACTTGTCAGTGAGTGGGAGAAGGATAAGACAGAGGTAGCCATATGATGCTTGCCGTCTACATTTTCACCTCCACCTTCATTACCGCAGCTTGGAGATGGAAGGAGATTTCTCTGGGAGTTGCCTTGTTGGGAGGTGGCTCATTTGTCCGGATGATTGTTTGGAGATGGAGGATCTGACAGGAGGAGATATTCCTCATTATATTTTCGACTCCATGCCTTGATGGGAGAGAGATGATGAGCCGTGTACTACCAACGGACAACTTACACAAATTACAGATGCAGTAGCAATGGCGTCGCGGTCTCCAAGCCATAGCTAGAGGCGGGAGATGGGCCCGAGCCATGGGGCTTGTACGATTCTTGGGCTCAGCAAGGAGGATCCGTGAGGATCATTGATTGGTCGGGTACCATGAGAGGCCAGCTTTGGGATCCTGCATTGAGATATTCCTTCATGTCGTGGTGATACAGACAGAGAGAATTTCTCTATGGGACCATGCAGCAAGATTTATAAAGAGACGGCAGGGAGCATCGCCCAGAGAGTAGGCTTAGTCTCCAAGATGTTTGAGAACAAGCAAATTTCTGTTTGTGATGAGGATGCCACTCTGGGGAGAGCGAAAGTACTTTACAAGCATCCATCACTTCCGCTGTTTCGAGGACAAGCAACGCTTGTCGGGGATCAGGATATTCCCAATTAGCCTTGCTAATTGAATATTTCACGCTTTTTGCTTTATTTTGCCGCTTTAGCTAGGACATAATAAATAAAGCAAGAGAAATAAGAGGGAATACCTCACTTTATCATCTCACTTTATAAATAAAAGTGTTCTTTTCCTAGTAGATGAACGTTGTAACTTAAAAGAGGGGCCTTGGGGGTCCAATGCGGGATACATGAGGAGACATAAGGTTAACCCAAGGTAAATCGCGCGATCCAGTGGTGAGTTGAGTTTTGGAGGGAGATTGGTGTTATAAAAGGAGAGTGCCTCACCTCATTTGGCATTCATGGTTTGATATTATTATTGATGGTGTTTTGACTTCGTCTGCCTGAAGACGCCGCTGTTTAGGCCTCAGCTCTGCATACACTGCTTAGTGCACGAGTGTCTCCCTACCAGATCTCACCCCACAGGCCCCGGGGACTTCTATGCCGCCCCGGTAAGGTTTTTCTCGAGCCCACCCTTATTTCGGTGGACTCCCCGAGTGCCCGCCTAGTAAGGTTTTTCTTCGAGTTCTATCTGCGCTTCCGCATGAGCAAAGAACAGCTTCGAAGCAAACCAGGAGGAGAAAGCTCCCTAGTGGTCATGGCCCATTGAGGAGAGGACGCCGTCTCATCCGGTGAGGAGGACGGTAGTTTATTTCGAGAGGGTGAGGACGTCCACCGCAGGGACGCAGCCGCTCTCGGCCAAGGAGAACCGCCCGTCCATTTCGAAGGACAGGGTTGCGTATCCGACAAGCGATTGCTAGATCTAGCTTCGGATGACAGATCCGCATCTAGTCTTGCATGTTGCGATTCGAACGGCATGCTGCGCATCCGTGTCGCAGACTAGATCCGCCTTGGAGAGTTCCGCATCCGATGAAATATTGCGTATCCAGTCCGTATCCGAAGGGTTAACATCGCATCCACCCAGAGGCCTGGGAGATTCCAAGAGATATCATTGTCAGATCCAACACAGATCCGAAGGTTTGCGGCGATTCGGATAGTGGAGGACGGCGCAGACCGGGGGAGAGAAGGACGCGTATCTGGTTTGGAGTGCTTCCGCATCCGTCGTATCCGAGTGTTCAGAGCAAGATCCACTTGCAGAACGCCCATCCGAGGAGCGTACCTGGGAGAGGCAAAGTTCATCGCCGCTTAGCCTTCGGGCTGATCTATTGTCCGGAGGGCGCCGCGCCGTCACCAGCGGGGTAGACAGCGGCTTACTGTGGAGGGTTTGCGCCTTCTTGCCCCATGACCGTCACAGCTCATCTTCGCGCCCAGGTATGGGCCTAGGACGTCGTCCTTGTTGCTATTTGTCTCCGTTGAGAGGGTCATCACTTGCCTAGGGCAAGGATAGTGCACCGATTCTCGATTTATTTGTAGCTCCTCTCTATGTACCTTCGACACAAAATGGCTCGCATTTTCAGTATTACATGTGTCATGATTCAATATCCTGTTGTCTTAGTTTGTATTTGTATTGGTGCATTTCTGTTTATTACTGGTTATTTCCCTTTGGGGATATTACATAATTAGAGGTTCAATCAAATTGTGTTGAATGATTCTTTAGTCCTATAGTCCAAGACAGGTTTATCATAAAACCAACTTTGACAGTTCTAGATTCGTCCCTAACACCACAAAATCTAGCAAGCTGGTGCAAAGCACCACTAGGCAAAACCAAACCTTAAGCCAACAAGAGATCAGTTGCCACTATCACCTCAACAACCTTTCTCTTGCTCATTACTAGTGTTTCACAAATCTTAACTTTGTAAATTTCTGACTTTATCACATAACTCAAAAATTCTGAAAAGTAATTTCCAGCCACCTAGAAATTACATTTTCAGTCATACAAGCTGAAGTAGAAGTTCCCTGGGACCTCTACAAATACCCCATTGCCCCCTTATACTCTTGGGTAACTCCCAAGAGGCATATTTACACCATAAGTGGGCCAAAACACATAAAATAGCTTGTTTCCCCTGCGTTTTTAAGCAGACTTAACAGTCTGTCATACAGAACATCAAGCTAAATTCACTCATAAATCTTCAACCGTACAACAAAATAAAGAAATAATCATAGAAACGGCTAGAAGTTTTTCCTTAGATCAAAATCCATAGGTCATAAGCCGTATCTTGAATGATTTTGACTACTATCATTTGCTGTTAGAAATATGCACTCTGTTTTCCCTGTTTTATAAGCAGGGACAGTAAACAAGTAGAGAACACCTTCACCTATCTGAATCCATTCAAGGCATTGGTCATATATCCGGACTAGTGGAAAATATTTGTGGAAGCCTCCCTTAGCCATTTAGGAGATGTTGGGCTTAAAGAGTTGGGGCAAGGGCTGAGGTGACAGTGGGTCCTCACCCTGCGTGTGCCAATCCAATGAGGCTATCAGGACCTTAGCAGCCTTGCTAATCAAGTCCGTAACATTTTTTGGCACCATTTCCAGGGAAAAGGTTTTTCAAAGTAGCATTCCAACAAAATTTTAAATACATATCTCAAAGTGTAAATTTTTCCCCTCCACGGCTAACATTTTTTGACGTTATTGCCGGGGAGAAGGCCATTCAACCTGGTTATCTACAACATCCATCTTGGGTAAACTTTGTTTATTTTTTGTGTACTTTGATGAGATTTTTGTAAAGGACTAATCTAAAAGTCTCATCTTGAAACTCCTGTTAATTTTCCACTGTTTTATGCTATCATAATCACTTAGCCCAATGCTTTCTTCAATTAGCAATCGGTTTTAAACAAATTTAATCTTTCAATGACAATGAGCAATTGTAGATAGAACAGTAAATCCAATGTACAATAGAAGAGCGAAAAGCAATAACAAGAGACACAAGATTTGGTCAAAGACCACAAAAAAACCCCACAAGGAAGACAACTCTTTCAAATTCTTCTTCTAATAGATTGTCATCAAATGTTCAGCAGAGAGATACAATGTTCCAATTCAACAATAAAGATTCAAAGCCAATTCTTTGACTTATCCAACAATCCACTAACCAATATCCAAGAGATGAGCCCAAAAGTCAAATCTAGTCAACAAGTCAAATTTCGTCAGAGTCAACAGTAGACAACAACAATAAATGATGTCGTAACCAGTCAACATTCAGCAGTCAAATCAGCTCCAAAAGGTTCGGTCCTGGCAGGAGAAAACTCGGCCTCTTTTGCTGGTCAAAGTCAAGCCAAAACAGTCCCAAAAGGTTCCTCCAAAATTGGTCAAAGTCAAAAATCGACCCTGCAGTCAAGTAACAACTTCAAATCTGCAGTCAACCAAGGTCAAAGTGCCCAGAAAACTTCGTTCTCCTTGCCAAAGAATTCGGCCTCCAAAACAGATGCAAAATCCCAAGTCAAAATCAAGTCATCCAAGCCCAAACACCAAAAGTCAATGCTGGTCAAAGTCCAAGACATAAGTAGAATTCAGCCCAATCAGAAATGACTCTCTCTCCTCTTTGCACATGTGAAAAGAAATGACTCTCTCTCCTCTTTGCAATTTTCAGATTTGTATGAATCAATAGATGAATAGAAGATGTGTTGATGTGATGCTCCAAAGTGATGTGACAAATGAATGTATTTATATGCTTCTTAAGTGGCCGAATTAGTTTGCCAAGGCTGACTTGTACTTTTGTGCACATGTGGGTTTCAATTAAAATTTATATTTTTCCTTGACCAAATTAAATTCTTCCAAGGACAAAAAGGGTCTTGTCTAGATGAGAAAGGTTGTCCAAAGGAGGGAATTTATCCCTAAGCTATCAAATTAATACTCCCTCTCAGCTAGCGAGAAATTTCCAACTATATCATGAATCTCATCACACAAGTCTCGTCATCATGATCAATGAACCAAGTCATATTTCTTCTCATCTCTGCTCATATGCTGAACATTCTCGAATCTAAATAAGAAGAATCATCATCATAGGGGAGCTCCACCTACCACCTTGTTGTTGCACAAACTAGCAGGCCTTGTAAAGAGGCAAAAGCTAGAGGGCACAACAACACAGGACAGAGGCCCACTATCGCCGCAGCTTAAGTCCCCTACTTTTTTCAGATTTTCACCAAGAGGAGTCCCAGTAATACTCACTTGTGATAGATATATATCTATGATAGGTTTGAATTTAGTGAAGGTGGTTCATTCAATGGAAGGGTTCAACAAAAGTAAGAGCTTTAGGAGAATCTAGTAGGACCTTCCACAAAAAGCCCCTTTGAAAGGTGGATACACGAGACCTAGGGTTGAGATATATGATGAGATATGAGTGCATCCAAGGCCAAGGTAAACAAGAAAAAAGGCAATGTAAGATTTAATTCAATGAATACTAAAGCACATGCCTTTAAAGAATCCCCAAGTTGAAGGGTTAGCTTCTAGGGTTCCCTCTTGATGTGATGGTTAAGGCATCAAATTTCTGAAAATTCCACGTGGGAATTCCATCAAAAGTTGAGGATCCCTAAAGGAGACACTAAGGAAGAATCTTATCAAAACAGAATTCAAATTTCCTCCCTCCAAATGATTTCGCACCATGCCTGGAGAGGCCTCCTTAACTTCGCTACCCTTAATGGAAGCAACTACACAACACCTCTAGATATTTATACTTCGATGACACTTGTTAATGAAGTTTCAAGGATGTGTATGCAATAAATTCCCTAGGAACATTCATTCATTCATTCATTCATTATCTATGACTAATACAAGCAAAATTTCCCAATAGTTACAACTTTTAGACAATATTTCATCAAGTAGGGCACATTCATATTCATGAGACAATATTCCATGCATTAGACATTAACAAAATCATAAATTCATCAATAAAGAGAACTTACAAGATAGTGAAGACCATCCATAACAATGCCAAATAGAAGCTCCAAGAAAGACAACAAATTTATCCAAATAATATCTCAAAACCATCCATAACTGCAGGTCCTAAAATCTCTAATAGAGGTATCGAAAATTCCAAGTGTCATGCCAGGATGACACTAGGTCTCTCCTATTTATACAATAGTTATGAGTTCAAATTATGAAAGACAAAGCCCCTTTTTGTGCCTAATATGTTAAGTAACCCACCTATGGTTACAAGCCAACCATGATAACTCAAAATTAAATCGAATTACCCTCTCAAGCCCACGCAAGGCTGATGTCATGCATATTTGGAGGCTTAGAGAGGCAGCGTTGAGGCCTCATGTGCTAAAATATGTGAGGGGGGGCCTCAAAATGATGATGAAGAGCGTCATTCCCTCCATATGCTGCAAAACATCTCCAAACCCCTATTTGGGCTTTGTGGGCTCCATATGGTCTCATAGGTCTCCAAGTGGCTCAAGATCAAGTTGATGCTCCATCAATGAGGCATGCCCTCCCATGTCTCCCTAGGAAAGACACAACCTCCTCTGGGCCTTGGAACAACTACCAAGTGTCGGGTGCAATGTATAGTTGGTTGGGGCAATGTGGTCCAAGTGCATCATCATCTCTAAATAACTGGGGCACAAGCAAGCAAATGGTGGTATTGAAGAAGTCCATGGTGTGGGAGTCAATGCTCTGCATGGATGGAGGCCCATGGCTCTCAACGCTCACTGTACAAACTCCATTGTGATCCTCTGGAGAGCTTGGATCTCATATAAGGAGTCCAAGTCCAAGATGAAAACCCATCTACAATCTCATATAAGATGAAATGCATCTCCTCACCTTCCAATAAAATTATTCATTAATGCAATTGATTAAATAATTTTGCTAATCAAGGGCAGAAGTGGACACTTCATATTGGGTTACCCTTCCAGATTTGGGTCTTAGAACATGTCCTAGTGTTACCTTCCTGGGTAGGGGAGGTTAATGAAGGACCCTATTAGGTGCTTTCAACCTCTAAGGGAATGACAAGTCCAAGGTACATCTTTTAAATGGTAGGTGTCATGTGAAATAATGATGGAACAGAGTGGGGAAAAAGGAAAGGCTCCAAGCCACATGCCATGGTCCAAGGGTAGATATGATGAGTGAATCCCACACCTTGGATATATGAATGCAGGAGGGAGAAATCATGGTACATGAGTTATCCCGACCTTTATTTTTGGACCCCTCTTCATTTGTCTTTTGCCTTTAATTGATTTTTCTTCATTTCACTTCTCGGGGCTCAAGGGGATGAGAGCATGATATGCAAGATATAACAGTGATTACCCTCTTAAGGTGGGGCAATTCATTGCCCACCAGGGCTTGGGACATTCATGGGTTCCTTAATGATAGAAGGGGTACTCATGTGGGCCCTAGGAACCAGGGTGATGGCCATAATGATAGAGCGTAGGGCTCATGTTTGGATTTTTCCCACGTGTTAAATTTTATAGTCTCGACCATCTTTTGCATTTTGTGGTGCATTTCATGTTGTATATAGCCATATCATGCTTTTATCCTTTTTTTTTAGCTGCATCAACCTCTGGGGCATCATTCCATGCCTGACCCAAGGTATGAACAAGGGGATGGGGAGGTTAACACCTTGTGGACCCAATGGACAAATGTGAACCCAGATTGGGAAAATGTGGAAAAGGCTTGTTGACAACTCCGTGTCAACTATACCCTATAGCAGTACGTTTTTTCTCAAAGGCATTCCATCATGTTCAAACACTCAAATCATCTAGGATTCATCACCATCAATCGTCAGTTTGTCAAAATTGTAAACCCATTATACAGTTTGTAATGCAAATGATCTTAGTAAGACCATAAATGTATGTAATAACCTAGGTAAGCCTATTATTTTGTTGACGATTTTCATCCTAGGAGGTCTTTCGTCTCACTAATTCATCTGTATTTCTAAACATAAATGATCGGCATAGTTTTTCCCTCCAGCCTCACCCCAAAGCTAGGGTGGATTTTGTCGTCAAGATTTTAGTTGAATCTTAGTGTTCTAACAGAGCCTTTTGTAAAAGTGATTTGGGAATAATTTTAGCTAATTGGATACATTGTTTTATTACAAATCACTTGGTCTACTAGATCATATTGAGTCACAGAGTTGAGTAAAATATTGAGGGCCTATAACGAATGGGTGTTCCCCCTTTGAAGGTTGAAATTTAATTATCTTATGTAAATAATATTTTAGCACCATGGCTAAAATATTATAAGGTTGGAAATAATTATTAATCCCCTCATGTGTCGATTAATTAAATTTTCATGTGTCGATTAATTAAATTTTCTGGCAAAAATAAATTAAAAATCATAAGCTAGAAATTTAATTACTTGAGTCAAAATTAAAATCCAGGGGAAAATAAATTCTCCAAATAAAAAAATTCGTGGGTCCTAGAGAAATTAATTTTTGGAGGTCCCCCACCAAGGGAATATTGAAAATTTCAAGAAATTTTGGACCCTTGGGCCTTGGTAGTTAAATCAAAGTCAATTTTTTTGAGGAAATTAGCTCAAAATACTTAATTTTGAGCTAATTAAAAATGAATTAAAAGAGAAATTCGAAAATTCCTAAAAAAATAAATATTTTCGACGGTGATGATTAAAAAATAATCAATATTTATCAGCAATCGAGATTAATTTGACGGGGATCAAGCCAAATAGCCGTTTGGAGAATTTATCTATAAATTAGAAATCATTTGTTTCACAAAGGATCTGATATTTGAATCGTGTACTGATTCTCAAAGCTCTCTTGTAATTTTTTCTGGAATAATAATAATAATGCAAAAGTCTTTGGGGCTTTCATTGATGGTGGTGTTTCTCTCCTACTTCTTATGGTAATATTGTTCCTAATGTTCTGCTGAAGTATATTTTAGAAGTTGTTGATAATTAACCTTTGTGGAATAACTTATTGCACGGGTATCTTGCATAGGTTATTGGATCTAAGATAGCATTTCAATTTTATTGAATTGGCAGGTATCTCTAATTCTTGGGAATTACATTGTTATTTTATATTTCTATTGATCTGACAACTTGATCTTGAGTGGACAAAAATATTTTATATTCAAAAACTTGGGCAAGAGGGGAAGTCCTCAGATGGACCAGCCAACTCCCAAGGCATAAGATCTGAAGAGCCTTCCTGAATGAATACCGGGATTTATCTAATGAAGACCTTCTTGCAGGGTTTCTTGGCTAGTTCCTCATTTAAAATCATTTATCTTTTATATATTTTGTTCATTGGATAAATCTAGCTAGGAAGTGTTTTTTTCTACTGATTAGGGAGCGGGGTTAGACTCATACTCCTCAGATCCAGTAGATATTTATTCTAACTATATAGATCTGAAATATTTTTTATTTTCTAAATCTTTGGGGTTTTGGGATTTTGTTTTCAAATTTTATATATTGGGGTTTTGAGTATTCTTATTTTCATTTGTGCAGGTGAGATCAAGTTGAAAGAGTTGAATCAAAGCTAGATCTAGGCCCTTGATGGTAAGATCTAATCTCCAAATTTTTTTGCAGAGCCAGCCATTGAAGATTTTGCAATAAATCTGAAGATCATAAGCAAAATATTTTTTTTTTCAGGAAAAGGGTTTCAAGTTTTGGGGCTCCTAAGCCCAAATCTACTTTCTCCCAGCCCAACGCTAGCCTTGTTACAACTCAAACCAACAGGCGACCTAAAAGGTGTTCCTAAGAGGGTAACTGCTAGGTCAAGGGCAACAGTGGAGACTTAGCCCACTGTCACCACCATGGTTACTTGGGAGCGGGAGTGAAAGCGCAGAGTGGGAGCGGGAGCGCCATTTTCAAAAGCTCTCGGTCCAGGAGAGTTTTTTTTTAAATCTATATATTTTTTATATTTTTTAATATTTTGATGCATTTATGTCAACAAAAGCATGTAGAATGATGAATTAGACATAAAAAACATAAAAACATAGATTGAACCATATAACATCAATCATCTAGAAGTTATAATCTTCATCAACCATGCCCACAGGTTGGAAACATACAACATATTGACTCTTCAGTCTCATGATTCATCAATATTAAAGTTTCAAGCTTTCAAAATTCAATATATAACATTTATCATCATTGATATATATCATTTATCATCATTGATTCATTGATTTCAAAATTCAATATATAACATTTATCATCATTGATATATATCATTTATCATCATTGATTCATTGATTTCAAAATTCAATATATAACATTCATCACCATTGATATATAACATTTATCATCATTGATTCATTGATCACCATAGTTGTACTTGTAAGATAAGTGTAACCAATAACCATTACAACAAAGAATATTTGGCATGAAATGAAATGTTATAAAATGAAATGAAATGAACTTTCATGAAGCATCATATTCATAATTCATAATTACTTATAAACTTATAAATGCCAACTTCAAAGTTTCACTTTTCAAATTCAAACTTCAAACTTAAATTGTCATATATTGTTTACAAAAATTATCATAATAAATATGAAAGAGTCAAGTTTCAACTGTTCAATAGTTATAAAAGTTAAAAACTACTAGAAAATAGAAAAGACTAGTAAACAATAAATCTATTTTATATATTGGCTGGCCCCTTGCCACGCCCACGAGAAATGTCTAATTTGTGAGAACCACGAGGCAATGGTGGTCTTCTATTACTCTTAGGAGTACCACGACCATAACTAGAAGGCGGAGGGCAACGTGAGGATGTAGGTGGAGGCTGAATCTACAAAGGAACAATAGCTGGAAATCTAGCACTGGCACTGGCACTGGCACCCGCACTGCTACTGGATGGTGGGACTGGCCCTGGGTGTGGTGGTGGCATGGTTGTCGTTGCTTCATCATCCCTTAAAAGTTCTACTTCCAATTCTTCCATATGTACAGTGTCGTCCTCCAAATTACCGTCCTCTGGGTTGTTGTCCCAAACTTTATATGATTGATCCTCATAAGCCCGATCACAGTAATGACTCAACAACCTCAAGTTGTAATGCACATAAACCAAGCTTTTTGCTCAGTTTTCATTCAACGTGTCTCTTCTCACATTATGTATGAAGTTGTAGGTGCTCCAACACCTCTCTGCAGAAGAAGTATTTACAACTTGTGAGAGAACTTTTTTTGCCAACTTTGGCAAAAGTACCATGCCGCCATATGCTTCCCACCATATGAGAGCATCAAGTTTGTCTTTGTCTTCCATTGAATGGAAAGAACCAAAGTTACCAGTGCAACTAAAGTATCTGCCTAATTCAAGGTGCAATCTAGCACACTCCTCCCTGTCGGGGACCAACTTGTCTAATGCTTTCATGTATCCCTCTTATACCTCTGGATTTGTGTGAGGTTTGATCCTAACCCCTCCTCCAGGTGCAAGCTGGCCCAACCAAGATGGAGAGTAGTATTTTGGCATAAGGATATATGCCAAGGCATGTAGTGGAACATTAAGTTTATTCCACCGTGCACACACACAGTCGTGAATCATTGCATACAAGTTGGGATCATTCTCCTTAACAACATCTTTATTTGTCCCAACATGCTATCCATTTGCTCATACACCTCCCCAATCACTGGTTTATCTGTATCTGAAAAGATAATCATGTGATAAATGGGCTTGGTGAAATTCAAAATTTCCCTCACACGTGCCCAAAACAAAGTATCAAGGGCGGTCTCCTCCACCCGTTCAAAACTTTGCCTGTCAACTATTGTTGCTGCCCTGTCCTTTAATACCTGCCAGTGTGGACTTGATACCATGGCTACCAATGACTCTCTTACCTTCAAAAGGCGCCTGAAGGTGAGGTAATAGCTAGCAAATCTAGTCTTTGCTATCTTCAACAACTCCAATTTTGAGTGAGTACAGAAAAACCCATGGGTATTGCTCTGATTTGTAATAAATTTTATCATTTTTTTACATCTCTTGTACAAATCACCAAGCCATTTGTATTGAGGTTGTTTTTTTTTAATTATATCATGCATCAAAATGTTCAAAGTGTGAACCAAACACCCAGACCAAAACATGTTGGGGTGTTTATCCTCAATAATTTCTCCCACTGCCTTACAATTAGCAGCATTATCAGTGATGACTTGGACGACATTGTATGGCCCAATATTTTCAATTGTTTCAAGTAATGGCTCTGCAATGTTAATGTCGATCTTTAATTTGTCTGAATAATCATATGCTAAAAGGAATATTGCACCACTAACAGACACAACTAGAACACTTATCAATGGCTTTCCTTTTACATTGGTCCATCCATCAGATACAATGGACACCCCATGCTCATTCCAAGAACTTGTCATTCTATTCAAAGAATGACTTATTTTAGCTTTTTCAAGATCAAGTCCCACGATTCTAGCCTTGTCATACCCGGGGCTCCTGTATCCCTTGGGGGCATCATTAATGGCAGAAACCATTTCATGCCAATAAGGTGAGCAAAGAACGTTGAATGGTACCCCACATGGATAGAGAAACCAGAATTTTTTTGAATCCACATCATTCCTAGACCCTTCGTCAAGGAAATCAGATATGGTTCTACGCCTTAAGGAGATGTTTGGTCCAGGTGTGCCTCCATATCCACTGCCATAGGTGGAAGTTGATGGAATTCTTTGTCCATGATGTGATGGACCTGATGGTGCATAAGAATCAATGAAACCCCTAGATCTTTTAGATCTATGTTGGGCAGCCTCCTCTTCCTTTCTGTATTTCTCTCTCTGTTGCTGGCACACTTACACAATTTTGATTCCTAGATTTTTATCCCCATCCCCTGGCATTTTCCCACAAAGGTGCCTTCTGGCACAAGTGTATGAACCTATATATTCTTTATTGCAATGGGGGCAAAGAAATTTAGTGGTTCCACCACCTTTCCCTCCTTCCTGCTTCTGAACATATTTCCACAATGGTGTTTGAGTTTGGTATTGTTTAGTTGAGGTGTCTGTGGCCTCATGCTCTCCACTCTCCCCTTCCTCTTCACCATACTCCTCTTCAGGATTTTCATCAAATCCATTATAACCCACTTCTTCATCCTCCTCTTCTCTAATGGGCCTCTTTCTTCTACTCTCCAACACCATTATTACAAAGAAAGGAACCAACATGAAGAAAGCCCCAAGCCATATAGCCATGATGTTTCAAGTTTCAAGTTTCAAGTTTCTAGCCTGCAAAAAAATGGAGGAATGCCAAATGGGAATAGGAAAAAATGCAACATAGAAAAAAAACAATTCAATTTTTCACTTTTCAACACATTAAAATGCAACATTGAGAAAAAAATTCAAGTTTTCATTTTTGAACAACTTAAAAATGCAACATATAAAAAAAAAACTAGATTAGAGAGTCTTACCTCTTTGCCCCAAGTCCTGACTCCTTCAATCCTCCTTGTTGCTCTCTTCAAGCTCCTTGCTCTCTCCTCTTGCTCTCTTGCAGCTTGCTCCTTGCTCTCTCCTTCTCTCCATGCTCTCAAGCTCATTCACAAACAACAATAACAACAATGAGGAGGGGAGGGCTTTTCATTACCCACCCCCCCTCCCTCCCAAAAAAAAATTGCCGCCAATTTTTTTTTTCCACTTCGGGGAGCATTTTTTTTCCAGGGAGCGTTCGGGAGCGAACGCTCCCCGAGCGCTCCCGCCATTTAAAAAAAGCTCCCGATTCGTTTTTTTAATGGCGGGAGTGTTCGCTCCCGAGCGATCCCTAGAAACCAGGGAGTGTTTTTTCAAGCTCGGAAGCGCGCTCTCGAGCGCTCCCAAATCACTCCCGAATGAAGCATTTTTTGGGAGCGGGATCGGGGTGGGACGCTTCCCAGCAACCTTGGTCACCACAGCTAAGTCTCCCTGCTCTTTACAAACTTTCACCGATTGGAGGAGTCTCGATGCTTTTGGGAAGCTACTTATGAAGAGTATATCAATGAATATATGAGAAGTGACCCCTTGAACCCTTTCTCTAAGAGGAGATGAAGAATGGAGCTTGCTTGCTCTCTAAGCAAGGGACTTGATTTTCTAGGGAGAGGACATGAGGATTTGAGGTTCAAGGGTGAAGAATAGAGCTTGCAAAGGAGCTTTCCGATCCTAAAATCCTATAAGAACTTGGATTCCCGAATAGTCCTTGATGAATAATCTTTGACAGCAAATGGGACCATATGAGGCCAAGTGGACGCAACTCAGGTTTGAGAATGGCTTTTACCAACCAATGATGTTCTTGACCTAGACAAGGTGAGAGGGAAGGATCAAACAAGAAATTTTACCCAAATATGTCAAATTGATCCTACCAGGTACTAGCCTTGGGAAACTCAAGGAAAAACTTGATCCTAGAGCTAGGGCTTCAGATATCACGAGATTCCACCGTCAGAATTTCTTCAAAATTTGAGGAGACCGGGGGACCCACCAGCGCAGTTGACCCTGGGAGATCGAAGTTTTCCAATGGCCAGTTTTATGGGAAACTGATGCACTAGGTGACCTAATGGGACTAGACCTGGGGAAATGGAGAAAAAAGGAAAAAAAGAAGGCTAAAATGATCACCATGTGGAGGACCGGTGCCTAATTTCACTTGGGGATATGTAGTCAAGGATAATTGTGAAGATGGAATGTATTTCTTTGTTCAAGGAGGCTTCAAAGTCAACTTCGTCCAATGTTAGAGGCTAGAAAAGAAAAGTGACTTTAAAACATTTATACTTCTTACTAATGGTGAAGGCTTATCAAGATAACACGATCTATAGGAAATTTCATTCATCCAACATGTCCCATACACATTGAAACGCTAAATAGACACATAATTCCTCATTTAACATATGCAACAATTAGCTCTAATGATAACGAAGTTCAAATGTATGCAGCAACAAGAAAAATAACATCAAATTTGCACTTATACGTTAGAGAATATATCCAACCAGCATCACATTCGTAATATAAGAAGCTCCAAAATAGAAAGAACCAAAATCCATACATCAAAATTCATCCATCATCCACAAATCTCCACCAAAGAAAAAATGTGAAGTTCTCTACTGATAGAGAGATCCCAATCCAAGTGATGATACGAATGAATCCAACTAACTCCTATTTATACACCAATTAGGAGTTCAAATTCCCTATTGGGCCTACATTAGCCCCTAAAAATCAAATAATGTGCAAGTAACCCTAACTTTTGGTGACAAGCCCACCAAACTAGCTCATACATGGAAACATTAGCTTCTCAAGAGGTCAACGGATGTCATAGGGCCTTCTAAGAGGCATGATGAGGTCCATAAGTGCCATAATAATGCATCGGACCCTCAAACGTACTTGACAAGGGGGTGGCCCCTTGTTCTCCAAACAATAAATTTGTGGTGCTCCCTGTGGATGTGGAGGCACACAACTAACCTCAAGGTTCTCCAAATGAATCGAAGATACATGTAGACCCTATGTAACGTTGATTTTTGTAGCATTGGAAAGTGTTCCAAGTCTCAAATTTTGTGAGGAGGCTTGGACATCAGTATTCCAAATAACCCAGAAACTGTCTGTGGAAATTTCACTCGGTTCGTGTTTTATTAAAATAATTAATTATTTTAATGAGGACCCTAAGTCTAAACTTAGGGAAATTAAATAATTAAAGGATATTAATAAAACATAGTGAGAATATTCTAGAGAACGAAGATCAAGTCATGTTTTAATCGTAGCCATTGATTAGAGAACTAATCTGCGTCGTTGATTCATTAACGAGAAGATTATAAGAGAAGGTTTGAAGGTCATTTGGAAAGTAAGCCGGGCACACACAGTACTCGAAGGAAATCGATTCTGAAGGAATAGAATTTGATTTCAGAAGGAGAGTTACAGGGCAGAGATTAGGAGGCAGAAGAAGGAAGGGGAATTCAGCAGTGACAGAGAAAGGCAAGAGGAGGACGCAGAGGGCCATAGAGGACAACGCTGATCAGTAGCACTGAGTTCCCAGGCAGAGTGACACAATCTAGCGTAAGGACTACGCAGAAGATCACGCAGAGTGACACAGAGGGAGCTGAGGTGTCTCCCAGGTGTTAGAAATTCTCCAAGGGGATTTGGGGAATTTATCTTAGGTGTATTCTTAAGAGATCCACTCGTCTATTTCTTATAAAATATTTTCATTACTGAAGAATAGTACAAACCCTCATCTACTGCAACGGTTTTCCCGCATTGGGTTTTTCCAAGGACAATTGTCCAAAAATAATTGTGTACATGTGATTGTTTCTATTGCGTTATATGTGTTCTGTTCTATTCTCTGCTTATGGTTAAGTGATTACTGCAAATGTATTTATTTCAGAATTTACTGAAAGAAATTCGTAAATAACTTATCATAAATAAGTAGGCGAAATAAATCTATCACTTTAGTAGTATTTCAGATTTAAAATTTTCACATGGTATCAGAGCTCTAGAGGAAGTAACAGAAGAGGATATTTTGCAATGGAACGAAGATCCGACATTGATGCAACAAAAGCTTGGAAGGATTCACACAGTGCTCCAGAACGCTAGGAGGAACAAAGGGATCATGACATCTCAGTTCTAGCATCCAGACTGGAAGAGGAATTTGCTTCTGTACCAAGTATGGCCTCTCCAGAGATCTGGTTATTGACAGTGGAGCATCTACTCACATGACAGGAGTTAGAGACTGCTTCTCAAGCTACCAGGAGGAGCAGACGAATTTTCAAATTACTATGGGAAATAAGGAAAAATGCACCCCTGTTGGTAGAGGCACCATAATATTTCAAACAGAAGTTGGCAACAAGCTTCGGGCCACCAATGTGTTGCATGTACCAGAGTTGGGGATGAATTTACTCTCTGCGTCTCTGCTTTAGAACAAAGGTTATGACGTTTACTTTATTGGCAAAAAAGTTTACGTCAAACACCCTAGTTGGAAAAAGAAGGCACAAATTGGAGTCAAGAGCAACAAACTGTACAAGTTACAGCTCGAGTCCCCAATGGCCCTGAAAAGCAGTACTAATGAGAGAGATTTGAATGAGTTATGGCATACAGGAATGGGGCATCTACATCATGGAGCCTTGAAAATTCTCAAGAAAACTGTCACGGGATCTCCAGAACTTAGCACCAAGCAAGACGATGTCTGCAGAGGGTGCGTATTAGGGAAGTATGCCAAGGCAGAATATCCCAGAAGTAGCAATAGGGCCAAGAGTGTGTTGGGATTGATACACTCAAACATTTGCAGACAAATGTCCACGAATGCTCTTAGTGGTGCAAAATATTTTGTCACCTTCATCGATGACCATTCCAGAAAGACATGGATCTATTTTCTGAAGACCAAAGACGAGGTCTTTGATAGATTTAAAGAGTTTAAAGCTCTTTTGGAAAATCTGACAGGAAAGTGGATCAAGACATTGCGATCAGACAATGGTGGAGAGTAAATTGACAAAGACTTCACAAGGTTTTGTGCAAGCGAAGGCATGAAGAGAGAATAGACTACTTCGTATAATCCAGAGCAGAATGGAGTCGTAGAGAGGAAAAACAGGACTATTGTCAAAGCTGCTAGGGTAATGCTATATGATCAAGAAATGCCCAAATTTATGTGGGCTAAAGCTTGTAATATAGTCGTGTATGTGCAGAACAAGGTTCCTCATAACGCATTGGGTAAGGTTACTCCTAACAGTGTGTTCACTGGCAGCAAGTTTGAAGTGAGCCACTTTAGGATATTTGGCAGTATAGCGTAGTGCCATGTACCCGATGAGAAGAGGAGGAAGTTGGATCAGACTGCAGAGAAAGGATACCTTGTGGGATATAGCGAGAATGCGAAGGTTTACCACATCTATATTCTCGAGAGTAGGAAGATAGTATTAAGATGGGAAGTGAAGTTCATGGAGGAGAGAGCCTTCAAGAAATCCCAGGAAATGTCTTCAGCTATGCAGTCTGAGGAGGATCCGCTGGTCTAGCCACAACGACCTGCGGAAGATGGCTCTAGTGCTTCTCCAAGGCACAAGGATCCTAAGGATAGATTTTCCGAAGAAGTGCAAGAGGGAGAGCATGTAAATCCACCCACCACCAGTGGAAGGACGAGCAGAGAACTACAACAAACTCTGAGGGAATCAGAGGAGTTTGTTGGAGCTCCTAGAAATGAGAAGAGGCAGCGCAGAAAACCAAATAGGTACCAAGCATTAGTAGCACAGGTTGGAGAACCCTTTAGTTTTCAGGAGGTAGCTCAGCATCAGGTGCGGGTAGATGCAATGGTGGAGGATTATAACTCCATCATGACAAATGATGTCTGGGAAATAGTTCCTAGACCTCAGTACAGATAATATGTCGCAAATGGCAGTATAGAGAAATTTAAAGCCAGGTTTGTGGCTAAGGGGTATGCGCAGAAGGAAGGGATCGACTATGAAGAAACCTTCGCCCCAATATCTCGGTATACTTCAATCAGATCCGTCATATGCCTTGTAGTGTAGATGGGATGGGAGATTCACCAGATGGATGTCAATATTGCATTCTTGAATGGGGTGATAGAAAAGGAAGTGTACATAGAACAACCAAAGGGCTTTGAGACGCATGAATAGAAAACTCATGTGTGCGGGCTTAAGAAAGCCTTGTACGGACTGAAGCAAGCCCCTAGAGCTTGGTATGGGCGAATTGACAGCTACCTACAGAGGATGGGATTTGTCAAGAGTTACGCAGTTCCCAATCTCTACTATCTAAGAGTAGGAGATGAGCCTCTAATACCGGTGCTATATGTAGATGATCTAATTCTGACTGGATCATCTAGGTTCATCAAATAATACCAGGAAAATCTAGCTACAAAATTTGACATGAAGGATCTAGGGCGGATGCACTATTTTATGGTTTTGGAAGTTTGGCAGCAGAAGGGAGAAATCTTCCTTGGGAAAGGAAGATATACTACAGATATTCTGAAGATATTTCAGATGGAAGACTGTAGACCCATGGCTACACCAATGATCACAAACTAGAAGAAAGTCGACACGTCCGAGGATGATGAGGTTGATCCTACCTTGTATAGGCAGCTCATAGAATCATTGATGTACCTGGTCAATACTAGACCAGACCTATGTTATGCCGTGAATACCCTCAGTCAGTTCATGGTAGAACCAAGGAGGGCTCACTGGGCAGCGGCCAAACATGTTCTCAGGTACTTGAGGGGGACAATCGAGCTTGTATTGAGGTACACCAAGGGCAATGACATCCAGTTGAGTGGGTTCACTGACGCAGACTAGGCTGTCCAGTAGATCAAAAGAGTACCAGTGGGTATTGTTTCAGTGTCGGATCAAGAACAACTTCCTGGTGTAGTAGGAAACACAAATCCGTGGCGTTGAGCTCAGCCGATGCTGAATATATGGCAGCTAGCACAGCTTCGTGTGAGGCCATATGGCATCGTAAGTTGCTCATGAACTTACTCAAGAAAAGGATGGAAGTGACCAACAGTTTGTGTGATAATCAGAGTTGCATCAAGCTCTCTGAAAATCCTGTGTTTCATGATCAGTCGAAGCACATTGAAATCAGGTGTCACTTCATAAGAGACTATGTCCAACGGGGAGCTGTACAATTGAAGTACATTCCTACAGGAAATCAAGTGGTAGATATCCTCACGAAAGCTCTGGGTAAGACTAAGTTTTCTTACTTCAAAGAAACGATGGGGATCGTCAAGAATCCATTCCAGTAGGAGGAATGGATAGGCTCGAAATTCAGAGGGAGCTACAGTACAGACAAGGCAGTGACAGAGATGGTGTCATGGGCAGCAGTACAGAGGGTAGCAGTGCAGCAGATGAGGGGCAGCAGCCGAGACATCAGCAGCGCAATAGATGCTTCATGTCAGAGCAAATGCAGTTGGCATTTTGCTAGAACACTTTCCTCGCTAAGGGGGAGTGTTGATTTTTGTAGCATTGGAAAGTGTTCCAAGTCTCAAATTTTGTGAGGAGGCTTGGACATCAGTATTCCAAAGAACCCAAAAACCGTTTGTGGAAATTCCACTCAGTTCGTGTTTTATTAAAATAATTAATTATTTTAATGAGAACCCTAAGTCTAAAGTTAGGGAAATTAAATAATTGAAGGGTATTAATAAAATAGAGTGAGAATATTCTAGAGAATGAAGATCAAGTCATGTTTTAATCTTAGCCATTGATTAGAGATCTAATCTGGGTCGTTGATTCATCAACGAGAAGATTATAAGAGAAGGCTTGAGGGTTATTTGGAAAGTAAGCCGAACACACACTCAGTACCTGAAGGAAAATGATTATGAAGGAATAGAATACGATTTCAGAGGGAAAGTTGCAGGGCAGAGTTGCGGAGGCAAAAGAAGGAAGGGGAAGTCAACAGTGATAGATAAAGGCAAGAGGAGGACGCAGAGGGCCACAGAGGACAACGCTAAGCAGCATCATTGAGTGCCCACGCAGAGTGACGCAGAGGTGTCTCCTAGGTGTATTCTTAAGAGATCTGCTCATCTATTTCTTGAAAAATATTTTCATTGCTAAAGAATAATACAAACACTCATCTGTTGCACCGGTTTTCCCGCATTGGGTTTTTCTGGGGACAATTGTCCAAAAATAACTGTGTACATGTGATTTTTTATATTGCATTATATGTATTTTGTTCTATTCTCTGCTTATGGTTAAGTGATTACCGTTATTGTATTTATTTCAGAATTTACTTAAAGAAATTCGTAAATAACTTATCATAAATAAGTAGTCGAAATAAATCTATCACTGCAGTAGTATTTCAGATTTTAAATTTTCACATGTAAAGGCTCAAATGCTAGAATAAACATCGTCATGTTATCGTACAAGCCCTAAGACACCTACCAAGTGTGTGGAGCACCTATGGGGTCAGTTGGGCATAGTGTGCCAGATGTATCTTCTTCGTCCAAATGGCAGATCTCTAACAATCTATGAACATCCATAGGGATCCATGGGGTGTTTTCTACTGCTGTGGAGGTACATGTCTCTTGACACACACCCTACATGTGCCAACGCAGCCCTCTGGAGGATTAGGACTCCGTATAGGGAGACCAAACCCAAAATGGACACCATCTGCAATCATGTATAAGATCCAATACATCCCCTAGCCTTCCAGCACAACAAGTCATTAGAGTAATTGGGTGAAAGAGCTTACAAAACATGGACGACAAGTGGACACTTCATAATGGCCTGCCATTCCATAGTGGGATTTCAGATGTGCTAATGTCTCCAAACTCCAAAGGGGGTTAGCCAAGCACCTTATTAGGTGGTTTCTACCTTTAGAGGGGATAGTATGGCCAAGATCCACCCCTCAAATGATGGTGGCATATGATCAGGATATGAAATGGAGTAAGGAATAATATGGGCAATCTTGGGCCACCTATTGGGGCACAAGGGTAGCTAGGTAAAAGGGAAGCCCACACCTGGGTATGTAATGTGTAGGAGGGAGTAATCATGGTACATGAGTTGTCCTGGCCTTGATTTTTCCACCCTTCTTTATATTCCTTCTGCCTTTCATGATTTTTTTCTTTGATTAACTGCTCGGGGCGCAAAAGACAAGCGCATGATGTGTCAGATATAGCAGTAAATACCCCGTTTTTGGTAAGGTGGTTCATTGCCCTCCAGGGGTTGGAACATTCATGGGTTCCTGAATGATAAAAGAAGCTCATCTAGGGCCTATGGAACCAGGGTGATGGCCATGGGAATGGGGTAGAGCTCATGTATTGGCTTTTTCCCACGTGCTAGATATTTTTTGTCCCTACCATCTTTTGTATTTTGTGGTACATTTCCCTGTTGAATGTGGCCATTTGTGCTTTTTCTTTCCTTTTTATTTCCTTCAACCTCCAAAGCATTGTTTCAAGCCTAACCCAAAGCAAGGGCATGGGAAAGGGGAGGCTGACCCTAAGTGGACCCAGTGAGGGAATGTGGACCCAAGTGGGAGATACGATGAATGAGATTATAGTAAGTGGAAAAGGGATGATGTAGATGGATATGGAAGCGGGACCATGCAACCAAAGTCGGGGTTTCCCAAGGAGTACCACCCTAAAACCTAATGGTCAGTAAAGGAGATCCCACTGGACTAAAATGAAAGGGTAATGTCCAAAAGAGGTCAAGGGGACATAAGCACAAACTAAGTCCACTCTTTCCGCCAAATCCCCCCATCAATCCATGTGCAAAAGTGTCCATGATAAGTAAACCCAATACTCAATTACCAAATGACAAAACCTACCTTTAGGTTCAAGAGGCCCACCTTCAAACATACGATCAATACAAATGGGCGAGGGACCACATGGTTGGCTCAAGTGGTGGAGAAGCGGCACAACGAGCTAGTTGAGGGCCAGAAGGGGTTGCTGGATGTCAACTGAGGTCCATCATGGCGAAAACATTTCCCCTAGGGATATCACCCACGAAGTGGTGGGAAACAAGCCCTATTGAGCCTAGATTCCCTTGCTCCATTTCTGATCTAAATATTTAATTTTGAAGTTGATCATTGGTGGGTTTTGTAGAAAAATTGGTAAAAATTTGTGTTTCAGGTATTGGAAAAATTTTGGCAACTTGGGCAAGTGATCTTCAAGGCCTCTGGCCTAAGGGTTTGATCTCTAAACCCTCTTTCTCCTCACTATTTGCTACAACAGTCATATACCTTCATAATAGTGATGAAAAACACATCTAAGTGATTTGAAATTAATTGAAAAAATTGCTATATACAATAAGTCAATAATGTTCGATGGGTATCGAAAATTTGGCATAGATCTACATTTTTTGGTGACTATTATCTCTGAATAATTCTGTTTCTAAATTCTGGTCTATAACAGTGGAAAAATTTCATGTGGGTTAGCCTAAAATCAGTTCTTAAGTTGTCTAATACATTAAGGAATTAAATGCTTGAGTTGGGAAACTATCATTAAGCTTATTTCATGATTTATTTGTTGATTGTAATAAGTATATCAGATGTGATATAATTCTGGAAATCACATCATAACAGGCTAGAAAATTCTGAAAATTCAAGTTGGCAAGTTTGGAAAATTTTCAGTAAATTTTTGGCATAAAGATATCATTGATAGATAATTGTTTTCATTGTCATATTGTTGTTGTCATAACATTTGCTTGTTTGTTTCCTAAAGTTTTTCTTACTGCTGTCCTGAAGGTTTATTGCTTATTGAATGACACATTGGGTATAAAATTCACTATTAGCTTACTGTTGTCATAAGATGTTCTATTTGCTCAATCATCGAAAGTTGTGCTTACATTTAGTTGTTTATCTAACATCACTTGTCTTGTAAAGATCATAATGTGAATTCACATCTCATAAGCTCACTCCTTAAAGCACATAATCTAATAATCTTGGTTGCCTAAGTAAATAATATAAGCATTCATTTGATATTGATATCATGATCTAGGTTTCATGCTCATTAATCAACATTGAAAATTTTGGTAAAGAAGTGCTCTCATATTGTCATATCTTTCTTTGAATGATAGCTTTACATTGTCGCTTTATGTAATATTCCTAACAGAAAATTAACAATGATAACAAAGGCATGCAATTATATAAACACAAAAAAATTTCAGAACACAAACAAAATAACCAGAAATTTCTCCAAATCCATAAATTGACCAAGATTTTATTAATATTTGATGTTGAGGTACAAGTAAGTTGAAGAAAATGCACCTGGGCTTGCACAAGGCAAGCTACAAGCAACAGGTGATGAGTACAAGAAAGCCCAACAGTTGCCCAAGCTAGATACTCCAGCAAACGGTGTTTTTGCTCCAAGACTACACTGCTTCCAGACTTTGGTCTCTGGTTTACCCCCTCTAGACTGACCAGAAAATTATAGGAATTTGGGAATGTGATCCTTGCCCAAAACCCAGGAAGGGTTTCCCTCGGTTCCAACCTTCGAAAACTGACCCTTCACAACTTGGCTGTCTCCCAAATTCGATTTCTGTCACTATGGTTGCTGTTGTCAATCACTGCTCACCAAATTCCAGCAATCTACTTCAAATGGCCCTCCAACTGATCTCCCAACACCCCAGCTCCAAAATTCTCCAAATGTTGCTACCACAAATGTCTCCCCTCCAATCACTGCGCAGTCATGGAGGTGATTATGCAATCCCTGAGAGTAATCGCTGGAAACTATTGATTTCTGGAAGCATCGGATGTGCTCTAGCCTCAAGATTTTGCAGGGAGGATAGGACACATGCGTTCCACAATACCCATAAATCATTTTGGGAATTCCACCTGTAGTAGGTTTAATTGAAATTATTAATTAGTTTTAATGGACCCCTAAGTCTAAACTTAGGAAATTAAAACAATTAAAGTATATTAATTAAACTGGGTGTGAATCTTCTAGAAAAAGACGAAGATCAAGTCAAGACGATCTGAGCCATTGATTAGAATCTAATCTGGGTTGTTGATTGATCAACGAGAAGATTATAAGAAGAGGCTTGATGGGCATTTGGAAAACACACCAGTGCAGGTACTCAGTTGCCCAAGATACTATGTAACGGTTGCTCCTCTCTAACTATAGTTTCTCCCACACTCCTGAAAATGGACATCTAACTCCAATGTAGCTCCTTCGGTCAATCCTCCAACAACTCTACTCCACAACAGCAAGATGACTCCTCCCTCTATGCAGTGGTGGCTCCATACTATGTCTTGAGCTCCCTAGAAATGCATAGCACTTGTTGGTAATGCTTCCTCTAGTCTCAAAGGTAAGGAAAGTTTTACTTGAGTAGCACTCAAAGTCCACCGAAGAAAGGTTGAGCTTCTCTCCTTGGGAAGCTCTTGTGCTAAACAACACAATATTGGCTCTACTAAACAGCTATGGCAATTCAATTTCTCAAATAAGCAAAAGACCCAAATGACTCCTTCATTCCTTCCTTTTATAATTGTTGGCCATTCATTCCTTGTGCGTCCCTCCACTAATTCGATTTTCCTAAAGGAATTTGAATTCCTTTGTCCTCTAGTGTGTATTTCTTGTGGGTCCCATAGTCCACTAGCAACCAAATAAATTATTTCTCCTATGTCTTCCACCAAAAACTGCCTTGGGTTAACCTTAATCAAAATTGTCAAAATTTATTTCCTAAGACATTAGGAAAATCTAGGAAGGGACATTACAGTCCTCCCCTCTCGGATGTTGCTTGACCTCAAGCAACTGTAAAACCGGAGGCTGCAAATTCTGCTCATTCTCCCATGTAGCATCCTCCTTCGATAAATCTTTCCACTTGACCAAATGCTCCCTGACCACTTTGTTTCTCAACTTCCTGTCATGTGTCTCCAGTATGAGCTCTGGTGTCAAAATCAAATTCCCCTCATCATCCAATGGAGGCAACTCGGTTGTTGCTACAACCTGCTATCCCAACACCTTTTTCAGGCATGATACATGGAATACGTTAAGGATCCGGCTCTCAGAAGGCAACTCCAGCTCATAAGCCACTTCACCTACTCTCCTCACCACCCGGTAAGGTCCATAGAATCATGGTCGCAATTTTTCTGCACCCTTTTGCTTGAGTGAAGACTCTCTATACGGCTGCAAGCGTAAGTAGACCGTGTCTCCTACCTCAAACTGTCTCTCCACCATGTTCTTATCAACATATATCTTCTAATAATTTTGGGCATCCTGCAAATTGTTCTTAAGAGCTCGGAGAATCTCCTGGCTTTCTTGAACCTAGTCCTTGGCCCTCGGGGCCCTGTTGTCTACAAATACCATGTCAAAAAAAGTAAGTGCATTGTATCCATAAAGAGCTCGGAAAGGGGACATACCAATGGACACGTGATAGGTTGTGTTGTAGCAAAACTCCCCGAGATGCAGCCACTTGACCCACGCTCTCTGCTTCCCCATCATGTAGTTGCGTAGACGCCCTCCAACCATTTGTTCACAATATTGGTATGCCCATCAATTTGGGGGTGGTAGCTAGTGCTAGGTGTGAGTTTTGTCCCCACCAAACGGTACAACTCCTGCCAAAAGACCCCCATGAATCTACTGTCCCTATCACTCACAATGGTCTTGGGAAGACCATGCAACTGGAAGACTGTTGATTTGGGGTAGCATCGGATGTGACTAAGTCTCAAAATTTGCAGGGAGGCTTAGGCACATGTATTCCAAAGAGCCCAAAAATTGTTTTGGAAAATTTCACTCAGAGCTTGCTTTATTAAAATAATTAATTATTTTTAATGGGACCTTAAGTCTAAACATAGGAAATTAAAATTATTTAAGGGTATTAATAAAAAAGAGTGTGAATTTTATAGAAAAAGGACTAAGATCAAGTCAAGTTAATCTTAGTCATTGATTAACAATTTAATCTCGGCCATTGAAGACTCAACGAGAAGATTATAAGGACCTGATGGGGCATTTGGAAGACACATCAAGAGAGTCTAGAGATCAAAATTATGAAGTGAGCAGTGCTCAGAGAGATAATCAATCAAGAATATTCTTGTAGAGAGGAGCGGAGATAATTTCCGGTTGGAGATCTTTCCTAATCCAGAGTGTGAAAATCAGAGGAGGCAGTAAAGGCCACATAGAGGTAGTGCAGAGACAGCTACGCAGGGGCTGTGCAGAGCTTTAGAGGGAGTTTGATTTTCCGTTGAGGAAACAATCAAGGGTCAGTGCCAGTTGCCAAAGGGAGTTTCCGAAGGCCAGAAGGGCCTTGTTTCCAGTCAGCAGAGAGATCCAACGCAGAGAGAGAGGGCAACTACAGTTGTGACGCAGAGACGGCGTAGTGTGACGCAGTCTCACTACACAGAGGCAGTGCAAAGCAACTCTTCTCAAGCTAAGGTTATTGCCGAATTCCCATCACAGAGTGATTTTTCTCACGATATATTACTTGTCAGTTTCCTCTGTATGATTTGTCAGTTCGACAATCATAGACTTGTACTCAAAAAATTACCGCATAATAAACAAACCCTCATCTGCTGCATCGGTTTTCCCACATTGGGTTTTTCCCGGGACATTGGTCCAAAAACAACGGTGTCGTGTGTTTGCGATTTATTCTTGCTCAGATCTTGTTTCCGCACTTGTTTATTTTCCGCAATTTTATTTTTGTGAAGGTTGTAGTATATGGGGTTCAATGTTTACCGTAGAACACAATAAATAATTTGTTCAAGTAGTTAACAAATAGGAGAATTATCATCAGTTGTTGCAGTACGATTCGGGTTCACCAAATTTTTACAAAGACCTCTCAAAAGAATAATTCATCCACCTATGAAGTTGAGGATCTCGAGGAAATGGCAAAGAAGTGGGCAAATTTGGTCAACCTGTCTACAACTACATAGATATAGTCCCGGTGATGAAGTCCATAGATATGCTCTCCCACTTCCTCTCCACAATGGGAAGCAGTTGTAGCAAACCGGCCAGGGGTGACAACTCTACCTTTTTCCTCTGGCAATCCATGCACTCCCTCAGGCTCCTCGAAACACCTCCCCTGAGCCCCTGCCAAGAGAAACTCTCCCTGAAAATGAATATGTATTGAGAAATCCTGGGTGCCCTACTAGTGGAGAATCATGGGCTACTTGCATGATCCTCTCCTTTAGCTAAGATCCTTGCACCGGATAGATCTGATCCTTGTAGTAAATCACATCGTCCATCACCCGGAATCGGTCATCCCTGTGTGTTCCATCGAAGATATCACAAGCCTTCATGTCCTTGGAGTACTTAACTAATAGTTGAGCCTTCCAATCCTGCATGACATCCATCAAGGACAGTGTTGTTGGTCTCCTAGAGAGGGCATCCACCAGCACATTGTTCTTTCCCTTCACATACTCAATCTCAAAATCGTAAGCCTGGAGCTTACTCACCCATTTTTGTTGCCTCTCCTCCCATGATTGTTGCTCTAGGAAGGACCAAAGACTATTGTGATCAGCCTTCACTTTGAACCGGCTACCCACTAGATACTGTCTGAATTTGGCTAGAGCATGCATCACTGCCGACATCTCCTTGTCATGGGGCAGCAGTGTCGTGCTCTCAAACACAATACGATGGCCTCCCTGTGTCAAAACGACCCCCACCCCTTCACCAGAGGCATCACACTGTAGCACAAAGGGCCGCGTGAAATCCGGCAAGGCTAAGATCTTGCAGTTACTCATGACCCTCTTGAGGTGCTAAAAAGCCTCCTCTGCCACCTGCGTCCACTCCAACACTCCCCTCTTCGTCAAATCCGTAAGTGGCGCTGCAAGCTATGAGAATCCTCTCACAAATCTCTAGTAATATGTACAAATTCCCAAGAACCCCCTCAACTCTGTCACGTTCCTGGGTGTGGGCCAATCTAGTATAGCCTGAATCTTCTCCTGATGTACCTTCACTCCATCTTCCCCAATCACAAGCCCCAGGTACAACATCTCTGTTAGTCCAAACTCAGATTTGGACATCTTCGCATACAACTACTGCTCCTCAAGTATGCGTAGCACTTCCTCCAAGTGTTGGAGATGCTCCTCCCATGTCCTGCTGTAAATGAGTATATCATCAAAGAAAACTATGACAAAGTGTCTCAGCTACCCATAAAACACGTGATTCATAATACATACAGGACTGAAATGTAGCAGGAGCGCTAGTTAGCTCGAAGGGCATCACCAAGTACTCAAAATGAATGTAATGGCAGCGAAAATCGGTCTTTGGGACATCCTGCTCCCTCACGCGGATCTGGTGATACCCGGAACGCAGATCTATCTTAGAGAAGTATTTATCCCCTCTAATCTCATCCATCAACTCATCTATGCGTGGAATGGGGTATCTGATCTTCAAGGTCTTCTTCTTGAGGGCCCGATAATCTATGTGAAAATTCTACTGTAGTATATTGGTTTATTTCTCCTACTTGATTTAGATTAATACAAGTTATTTTCAGAAATTAGATTAAGAAAATACTGAAATAAACACAACTACAACCTGAAAGGGTGACATAAGCCTTACGCTAGCCTAGAAGCCCTCTGCGTAACTTCTGAAGCCCCCTGAAGCCTCTGCGATGTCCTACGTAGCGGCTGCGCAACACCTGCATAATTGTTGCTCTGCTTCTCTGCGTTGTCCTTGTTGCTGCTCCTCTGCCTCTTGAGTCTTACTGACTCTTGGCTATGGGATCAGATCATCCCCTTAGCCAATACTACCCCTCACTGCAGGAAATTCCTCCCGAAATTCTTAGCAAACCTACCCTAGAATTCCAGATCTATTCCTCAGTTCTACAAATGTGTGTCTCCTCCAACTGACCCTCAAGCCTTTCTCTTATACTTTTTGTTGAACCCTTCAACGACCGAGATTAAATCATTCCTCAACGGCTGAGTTTAAAACACTGCTTGATTCATGTGTCTTAAGACAATTTCAGCACATGTGCTAATTAATTATTTGAATAACTTGAACACCAACTGAAATTTCTCAAAACACTTTCTGGGTTTTGGAGATCAAGTGTGTCCTAACCCCTCCACAAAATTTCAAGGCTAAAGCACGCCCGAAGCTACACCAACTATACAAAATCTCAACACTACCTCTTAGCACAGAGTGTACTCTATTAAAGTGTACTCTAGCAATGCATCCACACCATGCACTACAGGATCTTGAAGCTGGATTTTGTGCTGCTGATGCTTGGATTGCTGTGTAATATTCCCAATTAGCAATGGCTAGTTGGAATATTCGATTTTGGCCAATTTTGCCTTATGTAGTTAAATTATAAATAAAAGTGAGTAGAGGGGGACATAACTCACTCTAAAAATAAAGTGCACTCCCTCGTAGACACAACGTTGTAACTTAAGTGAGCCAAGGGGGGCCGAGAGACCACGTAGAGAGGGGGCCACGTAGACCACATGGAGGGACTGCGCAGGCCAAGTTGAGCACGTGGCAAAGGGAGGCTACGTTGGAGGAGGTGGGCCTTAGGGTTTGAGAGAGGCCAACGCTAGATAAAGAGGAGAGCTTCCTCATTTTGGTCATTTGATGTTTATGATATTGAGCTGGTCATTTCGACTTCTTGAGCACGCTGGTTGTTTAGCTAGTTTGCAGCACTGTTTAGTGCATCGAGTGTCTCCGTTCGGAGATCTCACCCTCAGCCCCGGGGGACTTCGAGTGCCTGCTCGGGTGAGGTTGTTCCATCAGTATTTTGCAGGAGGATTGGTGTTTGGCTTTTGTAGAGGAGCAGTGCATTCATAGACTGCGCAGTCCTGAGAGGGAGGACGCAGTCCATTCTTTGGGAGCTCCAGAGCGGATTTCTTTCGGAGGTTTTGAGCTTGGAGGTTGAGCAAGGGGCCAGCCATTGCCTGTTGGAGGATTTTGGTTGAGTTTGTGGCCGTATTTTGGTGGTTTCCATTCAGCCTCAGCGCAGAGCCTTGGAGGATAGCGTAGATCCTCACGGGGTTATTTTCGGGGGTCGGTCATTTCAAAAATGCTTTCTGGGCTTTTCTGGGTTTGGTGAGTAGAGGTTGATTCCAGAGTTTCAGCTTATTCCGAGTAGGGGAGCAGCCCCAGATACTCATCTTGTTCCAGCAGTAGCAGCTACATGGCAGTTTTCCAGCAGCTAGGACGCAGATCAGATAGCAGCCATTCCATCAGCATTCTGAGAGTATTTCTTCACTTGCCTTGTGCAAGTCTAGGTGCCATCACTCTGATCACCTATTGTACTCACTTATATTTCTCAGCATAATAAAATGGCTCAGCTTTCTCTCTGCATTTCTTGAGTATCTGTTACATGTTCTATACATATGTTATTGTATGCTTGCACTACTATTATTTTTCTCCTCGAGCATTCCAGTTACTATACAACTTGGTGTGTTTTTCCCCATACTCTTAGACAGAGTCTGGAAAGGGCCAGATAGCCTCTAGATCTCACCCTCTCTTCAGAGGTGAAATATCTAGTAAATGCCCTCCTAGTCCATCTCTGGTTGGAGTTTGCTTGTGTTTTAGAAATATCCCTGAAAGGGGATATTACAGTGGTATCAGAGCATAGATCTGGCTCAGCCTGTGGAGCTAGTTGTCTATGACACCGGGGGAGAAGCCCTACATCTGCTACAGAGGTAGGAAGTACAGAGATATTGAGCGTAGGTTGGAGAACACCTACGGAGAGGGGGATTGTGTTCGGGTGGTGGACACAGAACAGGAGGAGCCTGTGATAGACGCAGAACAGGAGGGGCCTGTGGTAGACGCAGAGCAGGGAGAGCCAATGGCAGAGGATAGTGATGCAAAACAGTTTGGGGAAGCACTCCTCAAATCAATACAGGATCTGGCGAGGCAGATCGAGGTGATGGGACAGAGATTCACCGTTGTGGAGGCTAGACAGCGTGAAACCCCAAGGGGTTTCCAGATTGGCAAGGGATCGGGTACATCCCACCATTTGTCGGAGCGTATTGCCACTTAGTGTGACGCTACCCAACATATGGCATCACATGCACCTACACATTCCACTATGCCCACCTTTCTGGGTGCAGACATAGGGGCAGGAGCACAGCAGGAGTCGAAGCCTGGCCACATAGGAGATTACTTTGTTGAGTACTAGGCATTTGGGCAGGATTTTAGGGATGCCCTTTCATTCAGAGACTTTGTTCAGCTCCAGCGGGACAGCAGACCCCGCGACCATCACAGAGGGCACCAGCATTATCACGATGGAGACACCCAGTGTACAGCGAGCCGATTCCATTTGCCTACATTTGATGGTTCATCAAACAGTTCGGCGAATTCTTGGGTGGAGAAGCTGGACATATATTTCCAGCTCAACCAGATGTCAGAGACGGAGGCCATCAAGGTGGCTACACTGCATTTGGATGGTGAGGCCCAGGATTGGTGGTTCCATGGGATGGTGACACTCGGCCATTCGACAGTGACCACATATGCCGAGTTCACCCGGAGACTGATAGAGAGGTTTGACCGGAGGGATCTGGAGGAGCACTTTGTTGAGCTGACGAGGCTCAAACAGACCGAGAGCCCAGAGACGTATATTGCAGATTTCTTGAGGGTTTCAGTGATGGTGCCAAATCTATCCACAGCACGGATGATCTACATGTTTGTTGAGGGGTTAGCAGAGCCACTTCGGGGTCTAGTCAGATCCACCAGACCGGCCACACTCCAGGATGCCATTGGCAGGACCCGAGATTTGCAGGATGCCTTACCCAGGACCAGGACACCTTACCTCCAGAGGCAGGCTTTCCAGCCAAAGGGGAAGGATGTGAGGATTCCGCCTCCGAAGAGGAATCAGGGTAGGGTACAGCTAGATGATGATGCCAGGAGGGAGTTGAAGAAGAAGAGGTTGTGCTTTACCTGTCAGAAGTCGTGGGCACCAGGACATAGATGTGCTGCGGGCAAAGCACATTTTATCGAGGTCTTCTACGAGAGCAGCGGGGAAGAGGATGAGTATGAGGATGGAGAGGCAGGAGACAGTCAGACAGCGCAGGACCATTTGCCACCTCCACCTCCAGGAGTAGGAGGTGCAGCTTTCGCACCCACAGGGGGGGCCCTTGTAGCATTGCGAGGAGTACCCAAGTATTTGACGCTGCGTGTCCAAGGGACAGTGCATGGGCAGCGAGTTTCAGTTCTGGTAGACAATGGGGCAACTCACAACTTCATCGATGCACAGATGGTTGAGCGGAGAGGCATACCAACAGAGAGCTTCGATGGATTCTCAGTGTTGGTCCCAGGAGATCAAACGATCCAGTGTGCCAGGTATGTTCCAGAGCTGGCTGTGACGATGGGTACCTACACAGTGACCAACCACTTTTTCATGGTCAACATACCAGATACTAATGTGGTATTGGGTGTACAGTGGCTGATTACTTTGGGGAAGGTCACCACAGATTGGGAGGCCTTGGAGATGGAGTGGGATGATAAGAAGACCGGGGAGCATGAGAAGATACGTGGGATGCACACTTACCCACCCCAGACTGTTTCAGCTCACCGGATGGAGGTAGACTTCCGAAAGGGAGACATAGAGTGGGCGGTTGAGTTGCGGGCATCGGAGGCAGGGACTACCGAGCAGACAGTTCATCCGGATATACAGGCCATCCTTGACAGATATGATACGGTGTTTGGGGAGATACCGCCAGGACAGCCACCAGATTGGGGGTTTGAGCACACTATTGAGCTAGAGCAGGGCATCCAGGTCGTTATTACCACACCCTATAGGCACCCCAAGGCCTATCGGGATGAGATTGAGCGGGCCATCCAGGAGTTGCTGGCTCTTGGACATATTAGGCCTAGCACCAGTCCTTTTGCTTCTTCGGTGGTGTTGGTGAAGAAGAAGGACAGCACATTGAGAATGTGCATTGATTACAGGGCCCTGAATAAGAAGACCATGAAGAACAGGTACCCCATACCACGGATAGATGAGCTGATGGATGAGTTGAGAGGAGCACAATTCTTCTCAAAGATCGATTTGAGATCCGGGTACCACCAGATTCGCGTGAGGGAACAGGACATTCCCAAGACCGCTTTCAGGTGCCATTACGGCCACTTTGATTTCTTGGTTATGCCTTTTGGGCTGACCAATGCCCCAGCTACTTTCCAGTCATGCATGAACCAAATCTTCCGCAATCATCTGAGGAAATTTGTGTTGGTATTTTTCGATGATATATTGATTTATAGCAAGACATGGGAGGAGCATCTCCAGCATATAGAGGCAGTACTGCGTATCTTGGAGGAGCAATAGTTTTATGCTAAGCTCTCCAAGTGTGAGTTTGGGTTGATGGAGATGTTGTATTTGGGACACATCATACGAGTGGACGAAGTGAGGGTACACGAGGAGAAGATCAGGGCCATCAGAGATTGGCCAGAGCCGAGAAACGTGACAGAACTTCGAGGATTTGTTGGTATCTACACTTATTACAGGAAGTTCGTCAAGATTTTCTCTTAGCTTGTTGCACCCCTTACAGATTTGACGAAGAAAGGGGCATTCAGTTGGTCAGATACAGCGCAGCGGGCCTTTGACAGGCTCAAGGAGGTTATGAGTAGCTGCCCAGTGCTTGCGTTGCCAGATTTTACGCAGCCTTTTGTTTTGGAGTGTGATGCGTCGGGAGAGGGGATCAACGCAGTTTTGATGCAGTGAGGCCACCCTATAGCCTATGAGAGCCAGAAGCTCCTTCCTCATGAGCGGTTGTATCCTATATATGACAAGGAGATGCTGGCCATTATGCATGCATTGGCCAAATTCCGGCAGTACCTGGTGGGTAACAGGTTCAGGGTGAGGACTGATCACAATAGCCTCAGATTCTTTTTGGAGCAGAAACAGCTACAGTAGAGGCAGCAGAAGTGGATCAGCAAGATCCAGGCTTATGACTTTGACATTGAGTATGTCAAGGGGAAGAACAACGTGGTAGCCGATGCACTTTCACGTAGACCAGCCACGTTGTCTTTGATGAGTTTGGATACAGATTGGAGGGCTTGACTCTTGGTGGAGTACTCCAAGGACAGATTTGTCTGTGAGGTTCTGGATGGTCAGGTGACAGATGACAGATACAGGGTGATAGATGAGATCATCTACTACAGAGATAGGATCTTCTTGACTGAGGGCTCCCAGCTCAAGAAGAAGATACTTCAGGCGTCCCATGACTCACCATTGTCTGGCCATCAGGGGTTTACCAAAACCTACCGGGCCATCAGAGAGAGGTTCTCATGGAAGGGCCTCAAGGAGGACTTGCTACAGCATATCAGGGAGTGCAAGGTTTTCCAGAGAAACAAGGGAGAGATGAACCATCCCGCATGTTTGTTGCATCCTCTTCTCATTCCGGAGGGAAAATGGGAGAGCATTTCGATGGATTTCATCACAGGGTTGCCCATGGTGCAAGGCAAAGACTGTATATACGTCGTCGTTGATCGGCTGACGAAGTACGCACACTTTTTCGCCATATCCGCACACTATTCAGCAGCACAGGTGGCGGAGCTGTTCTTCAGAGAGATCTTCAGGTTACATGGTCTTCCCAAAACCATCATCAGTGATAGGGACAACCGCTTTATGGACGGATTCTGGCAGGAGCTTTTTCGGCTGGTGGGAACAGAGTTAACACTGAGCACTAGCTACCACCCACAGACAGACGGGCAGACAGAGATAGTTAACAAGTGGCTGGAGGGCTACTTGCGTAACTATGTTAGTGAGCAGCAGAGAGCGTGGCTGAAGTGGCTGCATCTAGGGGAGTACTGCTACAACAACACACATCACATGTCCATCGGTATGTCTCTGTTCTATGCTTTGTATGGATACCATTCTTTATCTTTTGCTGATGTGATGTTTGGTGCTAGCAAAGCTCCGAGAGCCAAAGATTGGATCCAAGAGAGTCAGGACCTTCTCCGAGCTCTCAAGGATAACATGGCTACAGCGCAAAACCAGCAGAAGCTGTATGCCGACAGGGGTAGGATGGAGAGACAGTTTGAGGTAGGAGACTTGGTCTACCTACATTTGCAGCCATACTGACAGTCGTCACTAAAGCAGAAGGGAGCCGAGAAGCTCAAGCCCCGTTTTTATGGGCCATACAGGGTGATACATAGGGTTGGACAAGTTGCTTATGAGTTGGAGCTGCCCCAAGGCAGCAAGATTCATAACATTTTCCATGTATTATGCCTGAAGAAGGCATTGGGGCAGCAGGTGACAGTGACAGAGGAGCTACCGCCTACAAATGATGAGGGGCATTTGGTGTTATAGCTCGAGGCCATTATTGATACTAGGGAGAGGCAGCTGCGGAACAAGACAATCCGGGAGTTCTTGGTAAGGTGGAAGAATTTGCCAGATCAGGATGCCACTTGGGAGAGTGAGAAGATTTTTCAGCATCCATCACTACAGTTGCTTGGGGTCAAGCAACATTTTGCCGGGGGAGACTGTAATATTCCCAATTAGCAATGGCTAATTGGAATATTCGGTTTTGGCCAATTTTGCCTTATGTAGTTAAATTATAAATAAAAGTGAGTAGAGGGGGACATAACTCACTCTAAAAATAAAGTGCACTCCCTAGTAGACACAACGTTGTAACTTAAGTGAGCCAAGGGGGGCCAAGAGACCACGTAGAGAGGGGGCCACGTAAACCACATGGAGGGATTGCGTAGACCAAGTTGAGCACGTGGCAAAGGGAGGCTACGTTGGAGGAGGTGGCCCTTAGGGTTTGAGAGAGGCCAACGCTATATAGAGAGGAGAGCTTCCTCATTTTGGTCATTCAATGTTTATGATATTGAGCTGGTCATTTCGACTTCTTGAGCACGCTGGTTGTTTAGCTAGTCTGCAGCACTGTTTAGTGCATCGAGTGTCTCCGTTCGGAGATCTCACCCTTAGCCTCGGGGGACTTCGAGTGCCTGCTCGAGTGAGGTTGTTCCATCAGTATTTTGCAGGAGGATTGGTGTTTGGCTTTCGTAGAGGAGCAGTGCATTCATAGATTGTGCAGTCCTGAGAGGGAGGACACAGTCCATTCTTTGGGAGCTCCAGAGCAGATTTCTTTCGGAGGTTTTGAGCTTGGAGGTTGAGCAAGGGGCCAGCCCTTGCCTGTTGGAGGATTTTGGTTGAGTTTGTGGCTGTATTTTGGTGGTTTCCATTCAGTCTCAGTGCAGAGCCTTGGAGAATAGCGTAGATCCTCAAGGGGGTGATTTTCGGGGGTCGGTCATTTCAGAAATGCTTTCTGGGCTTTTCTGGGTTTGGTGAGTAGAGGCTGATTCCAGAGTTTCAGCTTATTCCGAGTAGGAGAGCAGCCCCAGATACTCATCTTGTTCCAGTAGTAGCAGCGACACGGCAGTTTTCCAGCAGCTAGGATGCAGATCAGATAGCAGCCATTCCATCAGCATTCTGAGAGTATTTCTTCACTTACCTTGTGCAAGTCTAGGTGCCATCACTCTGATCACCTATTGTACTCACTTATATTTCTCAGCATAATAAAATGGCTCAGGTTTCTCTCTGCATTTCTTGAGTATCTGTTACATGTTCTATATATATGCTATTGTATGCTTGCACTACTGTTATTTTTCTCCTCGAGCATTCCAGTTACTATACCACTTGGTGTGTTTTTCCCCATACTCTTAAACAAAGTCTGGAAAGGGCCAGATAGCCTCCACATCTCACCCTCTCTTCAGAGGTGAAATATCTGGTAAATGCCCTCCCAGTCCATCTCTGGTTGGAGTTTGCTTGTGTTTTAGAAATATCCCTGAAAGGGGATATTACATGCTGCCCTTCGTCAGCTGCACTGCTGCTCTCTGTACTGCTGCCCATGCCACTACCACTGACACTGCCACATCTGTATTGCAGCTCCCTTTCAAATTGCTGCATCATGCTACCCAAAACACTGCCATTGCTAATTATTGCACTGCAACTCAGTTGCCGAGAAGTAAGCAACTGAAATACTTTTGCCCAACTGTTTGACAGATAAGTCAAGTTGCCTTCCACCACTGAAGCTCCCTGGATGCTGATTCACGTTGTCCTCTTGGAGACACTGTCATGCTGCAACACTGCACTGCGTGAGCACAGCTTCTCTGCGCTGCTGAAGTCCCATCAGCCTCTATGCACTGTTGCCTCCACGCTATTGTTGCCTCTACATTATGTTGCTCCCTCTTCAGCTCTCTCTTGTGCTTTAATGTGGCCTTCTGCAACCATCTCCCGACTCATCCTGCTACCATCTTAAGGCTCCCATAGCTCATACGTGATCCAAGAGTAGGGCTGACTCAAGGATCCCGCCTTTTTCTATAGATGCTCTACAGTCACCCCACCTCTTCTCTCGAAGCACATGAGCACTCATGGCTGCATCATCATCAAAGCCATCTTCCTTTGCTGCTGCAGCCTTGGAATCAGAGGATCCTTTGTCCTTCTTCTTAGGACAACTGCTGGCAAAATGTCCAAGGTCACCAAAGTTAAAGCACTGGACCTTGGAAAGGTCCTTTTTCTTCTTCCCTTGTTGTTTCTTTTCCCTTGATGCAAGGGCTGCATCCTCCTCCTCTTCCTTGACTTTGGCCTTTCCACTTCCTCCACTGATATTTTTCCGCTTGGTGGCCCTCCTGATCTCCTCTTGGCGGAGGATAGCTCACATGTCAGCCCAAGATGGTAACACTGCCCTTCCCAAAATGCTCCGGACAAACGTTTCCCAATCTTCCGAGACTATACTCAGAGCAGTCCTCACTAGGAGCCCTTTATCCGGAATAGCACCAATGCTAACCAACTGATCTCTGATGGCTTGAACCCTGAAGAGGAATGGATCTATCTCTTCACCCTTCATCATTTGAAACAACCCCATCTGGTTCTCGAGAAGCATTCTTCTTTGCACGGAGCCTCTTTGTTACATCGTGTCCAAGGCTACCCAAATGTCAATTGTTGAAGTCTTTACAGCAATATGAGGAATCACGTGGTCCTTGACTCCGTCTATGATCAAACGCTTCGTTTGCACTTGATTTCTTCATACTTCTTGAGAGGATTTGCATCGGTTGGTACAACAAGAACCTTATCTGCATGATCTTTGAGACATACTCATCCATAACTGAGAGGATTTTGGCCCTCCAGATAACATAGTTGGAAATGTCATCCAATCTATCTTGATCCCTCAGTCCATATCGAGCCATCTTGCTCAGATATGACAAAAACATACTTCTCCCTTTGGATCTGGTTTTCTTACTGACTTGAAACCCTCTAGTAACTGCTTCTGCTGAAGACTAATTTCCTGTGAAAAATCCCAAATCTAGATTCCTACTGCAACAAATCTGAATTACTTCTCCTATTATTTGATAATTATTTCATTACATTGAAATACCGAAATAATTACTAAAGCAGTCTACACAAGTAATGTTGCGGAATAAATGTAAGTGCTGAAACAATCTGAACAAAATACAATGAAAAACAACCACATTGACACAGTGATTTTTGGACTAAGTCCCCGGAAAAACCCAACTTGTGAAAATTGGTGCAGCAGATCTGAGGGTTTGTATTATTAAGTAGTAGAATCTTGAATACAACTAGGGTGCCAACATCTGGCAAACCCTTCAGAGAAATCTAAATAGCAAAAATAATTGTGAGATATACCTCACTCAGCAACTCTCTGGCTGATCAAAAACAATGTTGATGAAGCGCTCACTGCCTCTATGTGATTGCTTACGTTGGATCTACGTAAGCCTGCGTAGGCAAGCTAGAGGAACTGCGTCACCCTTCTCTGCAGCTGATCTAGCTGATCTGAAGCTAGATCTTGGCCCTCCTGGCTCAGAACCCCAGCCTCTATCTTTCTCCAGACTAACTCCAAGAGACACTGCGCTCGCTCTACGTGATTCTCTGCAGGAACTGCATCACCCCTGCCAGAAACTACACTGTCTCTCTCCTGCGTAGATGCTGCCTCACTCTGAAATGTATTCTTGGTCCTCCTGACCAATCTCTGCTTCTGCCCCTCCCTGGATCTGATCACTGAATCAAATCACTTAGAAAACCCAGCCCCAGTGATTTATTCTTGATCAAAAGCTGTGTCTCCTCACAAAAATTCGAAAATGCTCAATGGCTCAAGTGTCAAGTGTATTTTCCATAGGCCCCTCACCTTCCTTCTTATAATCTTTCGTTGACCCTTCAACGGCCAAGATTAAAACATAATCAAGGGCTAAGATTAACTTGGAGGTGATCCATGACTTTATCTAGAAGATTCACACTTGATTTAATTAATACACTTTAATTATTCAAATTCCCTAAGTTTAGACTTAGGAAAACATTAAAAAATGATTAGTTAATTTAATTAAATCATCTCCAAATGGAATTTTCCAAAACCATTTCTGGGTTTTATGGAATACATGTGTGTTAGCCTATATACAAAATTACAAGGCTAGAGCACATCCGATGCTACCATAAATCAACACTCCCTCTTAGCGAGGAAAGTACTCTAGCAAAACACCTCAATGTGCTGTTGATCTAACTTCTAGAACATCTGTTGTTGTGTTGTTGATGTTGCTCACCAACACTGCACAAAAAATGTTGCAACTGTACTGCTGCTGACTCTGCATGTTGCTGCCAACTGCCACTGTACTACAACTCCCTCTAAATTATGTAAACATGTTGTTGCACTGTGTGAGCACTGCTCTGCATTGCGTGAGCACTACTCTGCTCTGCGTTGCACCACCTGTGCACTGCGCTGCTGCTGCTGTTGCTCAACTACTGTTGTTGTTGCACTGCTGCACTGTTGCTAATTGCAACAAAAAAAACATCCGAAATTTGGACAAGTCAGTCTGCAACTGAAAAATAAGACTGACTGTTGCTAGTTTCTGCACTAGCTGTCTGAAAATATTGCGTTGTTTCTGCTCTACACTGCGTGAGCATTACTCTGCACTACGCTGCTGCTTCTCAACTGCTGATGTTACTGCTCCCTCTCTGCGCTGATCAGGCTCTAGTACTGCTAGCCACTGCACTGTATTCTCATCTTCTATTGCAACTGTCCATCCTACTACTGTCTTTAGGCTGTCGTAGCTCACATGTGATCCAAGAGTTCGGAAATACTCAAGGATCCCACCTTCTTGTAGATTCTAGATCTACAACTCCAAGTCAACCCGGTTCTCTCCTTTTGGAATATGAGCTAACATAGCACAATCTTTCTCTACCTCAATCTTGGCAGCTCCTACATGTGGATCTTCCTTCTTCTCTTTATCCTTTTTCTTAAGAGGACATTGTATGGCAAAATTCCCCATTTCCTCACACCAGAAGCACTTGATCTTGGATAGATATTTCTTCTTCTGCTTCTATTGCCCTTTTGATGCAAGGGCAATGTTATCTTCTTCCTCTTTCTTGACCTTTGAACTGCTACTGCCATCCTCCAAGTGGATTTTTAGGAGATCTCTCCTCAACTCCTCTTGCTATAATGCTGCCCACATTGCTTCCCAACCTGGAAGTCTTTCTCTGCCCAATATACTTTGGACAAAGACTTGATAATCCTCTGAAACAGAGTTCAATGTGAGCCTTACTAGCTCTGAGTCTCTAGGAGCAGATCCTACTGCAGATAGTATATCTCGATTTTCCTGAATCCGAGACAAGAAGGAGTCAAAACTCTCTCCCTTCTTCATCTTGATATTCCGCATCTTCTCTTCAAGGTACATCTTCCGCTGCTTGGAAGATCCTTGGTAAAAATTTTCCAGCCCTACCAACATTTCTCTAGTAGTGCCTTTGGCTGCTATATGAGGTACGATGTGATCCTTCACTCCATCTAGGATCAATCGCTTGGCTCTAGCCATATTCTTCTTGAACTACCTTAGGTGTGATGCATCAAGAGGTTCTCCCACTGCGCTGTCTATGAGGGCTTTCAGATCAAGCTCATCAAGGAGAAATTCTATCCTTGATTTCTAGATAACGTAGTTGGAGGCACCCTCCAATCTATCTTGGTCACGCAGTCTGTTGCTGGCCATCTCCTCAACTGTCGATATCTTGCTCTAACCCTCTGCTCAGCTAGACTTACACACTCCTTGTGAAGTAAGTCACTTCTTTTGCTGCTGCACGGGAAAAATTGAGTCTCTTTGAATAAGAAACTCTCTAAGATCAAGAAATCCCCAACGGTCTTTTTCATAAATTTTCTAACGCTTATGCACCAGCTCTTACTACTGTGCAGTAACTAAGTCCTTCAGCTACGCTGCCTCTTCTGCAACTGAGAAAGCTTACCCCTCTGTCAACTCTCTTAGAGGGAGCCCTTTACTGCACTGGAATACCTTCCTGGCCTGGACAACATAATTTTCTGGGAGGGTCTTCTATTGATTATGAAAATCCTAGACTCTTCAGCGTTGATCTGTTGGTTCTCTTCGTTTCTCCTGCACTTTAACTTAAATAAGCTCTGATACCATGTGAAAAATCCTATATCTGGATTCCTATTGCAACAAATCTGAATTACTTCTCCTATTATTTGATAATTATTTCATTACATTGAAAAACTGAAGTAATTACTGAAGTAGTCTATACAAATAATGTTGTGGAATAAATCTAAGTGCTGAAACAATCTGAACAAAATACAATGAAAAACAACCACATTGACACGGTTATTTTTGGACTAAGTCTCCAGAAAAACCCAACTTGGGAAAACCGGTGTAGCAAATCTGAGGGTTTGTATTATTAAGCAACAGAATTTTGAATACAACTAGGGTGCCAACATCCGGCAAACCCTTCAGATAAATCTAGACAGCGAAAATAACTGTGAGATATACCTCACTCAGCAAGTCTCCGGCTGATCAAAAACAACGTTGATGAAGTGCTCACTGCCTCTGTGTGATTGCTTACGCTGGATTTGCATAACCCTGCGTAGGCAAGCTAGAGGAACTGCGTCACCCTTCTTTGCAGCTAATCTGGCTGATCTGAAGTTGGATCTTGGCCCTCATGGCTCAGAACCCCATCCTTTATCTTTCTCTGGACTGACTCCAATAGACACTGCGCTGGCTCTGCGTGATTCGCTACAGGAACTGCGTCACCCCTGCCAGACACTGGGTTGTCTCTCTCCCGCGTAGATGTTGCCTCACTCTAAAATGTATTCTTGGTCCTCCTGACCAATCTCTGCTTCTGCCCCTCTCTGGATCTGATCACTGAATCAAATCACTTAGCAAACCCAGCCCTAATGATTTGTTCTTGATCAAAATTTGTGTTCCTCACACAAATTCGAAAATGCTCAATGGCTCAAGTGTCAAGTGTATTTTCCATAGGCCACTCACCTTCCTTCTTAGAATCTTTCGTTGACCCTTCAACGGCCAAGATTAAAACATAATCAAGGGCTAAAATTAACTTGGAGGTGATCCATGACTTTATTTAGAAGATTCACACTTGATTTAATTAATTCACTTTAATTAATCAAATTCCCTAAGTTTAGACTTAGGAAAACATTAAAAAATGATTAATTAATTTAATTAAATCATCTCTAAGTGGAATTTTCCACAACCATTTTTCGGTTTTATGGAATACATGTGTCTTAGCCTATATACAAAATTACAAGGCTAGAGCACATCCAATGCTACCATAAATCAACATTTCCCTCCTGGAAATCTTTCACCCAAACACAATCGGACGGCATTCTCCGATCCTCCTGATCGAAACTCAGATCTGCTGAGTAACTGTCTTCCTCCCGCCTTTGTTTCCTTAGCTAGGCACAATTCTGCACCTGCAGAATCTCTACCCCACCAGCACTGCTGAAGATCTGAAGCACTACTTCCGGATCTTGGAAAAATTCTTCTGCAACTAGAGAAATGACTGGACTGCGTCCCACTGACCGGCCCAGCGCAACCTCAGCACTGCTCAGAAGTGGACTACGTCACCCAGTCTGCGTAACCCCAGACTGGGTGACGCAGTCCTTACGATGCCCTAGGAAGGTTCTGCGTAAGCCTGAAGGCCTTATGCAGCTTCAGCATTGTCCTCTTCTGGATTTGCGTTCTCCTGCTGTCAAGATGCCCTTTCCGGATCTGCTAGTTCTTCTACCACCCTGCAGAAAAATATTTCTTCAACGGATTGTTGGAGATTCAGCTTGATCGGTTATCGCTCCGATACCATGTGAAAATTGTACTGCAGTATATTGGTTTATTTCTCCTACTTGATTTAGATTAATACAAGTTATTTTCAGAAATTAGATTCAGAAAATACCGAAATAAACACAACTACAACCTACACATGCAGATCATTTACTGAATAATACGCTCATGTAACAAAGTGACACATGGATTTTTGGACATAAGTCCCCGGAAAAACCCAAAGCAGGAAAACCGATGTAGCAAATATGAGGGTTTATTATTAAGTAGTTCCTAAGTACAGTAAATCTGGGTTCCAAATATGGAAAACCCGACAGAAAATAAAAGAAATCAAATCTGCAGCTAACCTGAAGTTCTAGTGCCAAATATCTAACTAATCCACACCCTCAAACAGGATTTACAAGACTCAGCCCGGATCTGGCCCTAGAAATCCTCAGCGCTCCCCCTGAAGCCCCAGCGTTAGCCCTGCTAGCCTTAGAATGCCACTGCGCTGCCCTGATAGGGATTGCGTAACCCTTGGAAGGGTGATGCAGGCCTTACGCTAGCATAGAAGCCCTCTGTGTAACTTCTGAAGCCCCCTGAAGCCTCTGCGTTGTCTTGCATAGCACCTGCGTAGCTACTGCTCTGCTTCTCTGCGTTGTCCTTGTTGCTGCTCCTCTGCCTCTTGAGTCTTACTAACCCTTGGCTATGGGATTAGATCATCCCCTTAGCCAATACTACCCCTCACTGCAAGAAATTCCTCCAGAAATTCTTAGCAAACCCGCCCTAGAATTCCAGATCTATTCCTCAGTTCTACAACTATGTGTCTCCTCCAACTGACCCTCAAGCCTTTCTCTTAACGGTCAAGATTAAATCATTCATCAACGGCTGAGTTTAAAAGACTGCTTGATCCATGTGTCTTAAGACAATGTCATCACATGTGTTAATTAATTCACTTTAATTATTTAATTTTCCTAAGTTTAGACTTAGGAAATCCATTAAACTAATTAATTATTTGAATAACTTGAACACCAACTGAAATTTCTCAAAACACTTTCTGGGTTTTGGAGATCAAGTGTGTCCTAGCCCCTCCACAAAATTTCAGGGCTAGAGCACACCCGATGCTACACCAACTATACAAAATCTCAACAATCTATGCACATATGCCGCGTCTCATCTTTCTTCTTCACTAGCATCACGGAAGAAGCAAATGGACTCGAGCTAGGCATGATGTGACCCAATCTCAATAGCTCCTTAATGGCCCGCTCTATCTCATCCTTAGAGGCCTTTGGGTGCCTATAAGGGGTGGTGATGACTACGTTGACCCCATCCTCCAACTAAATAGTGTGCTCAAATCCACAGTCTAGTGGTCTACCTAGTGGAATATCCCCCAAAACCCCCTGGTGCTACTCCAACAAGGCTAATATATCTGAATGCATAGACTGTGCCCGTCCCCGTGCCCATGTCAGAAATCTGCAACTCAACTGCCCACTCCACATCTCCATGTCGTAGATCGGCCTTCATCCTATGGGATGTGTTGTCGCACAGATTGTCAAAGCACCACGACAACGGCTCAGATTAGGGGCTGTCACCTTTATCCCCAATCTCTCTATTTAAGCTGTCTCCTTGCAAGCTAAGGGAGGTAGACCCTTTTAGAAATGAGGATGAAGAATCCAGGAGACATAGCTAAGACATCAAATACTTGATAAAATGAACGAGATTCCACAGATCTAAATTAGATTTCACGCTTAAGACCAGTGCCTTATGGAGTCAAAAGAATCCCGTTATGCATTTATAAACAAGTAAGTGATGATTAACTGCTGCTTATTAAAACACGATTGATCACAAAGATATTTAATTGAAAATGCCACAACCACGAATAACAATAACATGAGAATGCCAGATGCTTGAAAGATTTCCGAAAAATAAGATATTCCAATTATAACCCAGTTCGAAAATCAAAATGTTCCATAGTCAAACTTTAGAATAAAAATTTTAGCACACTTGACTATAGAAAATTTATAATTTTGTATTTTTTGGATTTTTATATTTTTATATTTTTTATTAGAATTTTATTATTTTTTAAAACAAACTAAAAATCTACATCTAAATAAAAGTTCTAACAAAAGTTAAGTCTAAACAAAACTAAAATTGAAACAAACTAAATTAAAACTAGGAATTAAATAAAAACTAAAACTAAGCTAAGACTTTAAAAATCAAAATTAAGAGATAAAGTAAGATTAAATTAAAATCTAAAATCTAACCAAATTAGAACTAAAGCTAAGCTAAAAAAAATTGAGTTAAATAAAACTACACCTAAAATCTAACGCTAACTATGAAAACGATCAAATTAAAACTAAACTTAACAAAAAATCGAAACCCAAATCCTAAAGCTAAACTATATACAATAAAAAAAACGAAACCGCATTGAGACAAACCATAAGGGCTATTGAAGTTTTATACACGCGTTCTTTATAGTTTGAGTCTGTAGGTTGACATGAGGACAGAGATGGCGTTTCGATGGGCGAGAAAGGAAGGATCCGTAAGGACTAGAGGCAGCGGACAAGGGCACGACGGCAAAGGACGCAATGAAGCTCGGATACAGAGGTTCGAGGTGAGACGGCAGATGACAATGAGGAAGTCGACGGCAGCAAGAGGGTGAACGCCGATGGAGGACGCTGGATGGATGATGAAACGAGGAGCTGGCGGCAGGGTAATGAAGGTCGACTGCAGAGGGCACGACGGACAGTGCAAGGGGAGACGGCTATTTGCAGCGAAGGAGGGACGGTGATGCAGGATGGCAAGGAGAAAGGGCGAGGGACAGCAAAACGAATGCTGAGCAGCAAATCGATGGCTAAGGAATCGATGAAGAATGGATGGAAGTCGATGATAGCTGAGCGGAGAGAGTTGAGAGGGTTCGATGGAGAGGATGGTTGTTGTTCGATGGCAGAGATTTAAAATAAACCCAGTACACAGTAAACTCAAATTTTCTCCTGGCAAAATCCAGTTTTTTATGCTCATTAAATGCACCAGAGAGAATTTTCTTTTGAAATTATGCCCAGATCTAAAATTTTCTGAAAAACCTCCTGCAATCCTGCAAAAAACCCGACAGAATGAAAACTACATACAAATTTACAAGGTTAATTTACAATTTAGAAAGCCCTCATAGCCAGATTTGAAACCTTTTAGCACAGTTTAGAAATTAAAAATTTTGAATGAGAGGCACAAGCCTTTGAAACCCTGCAAAATCACAAATATCGTAAGATAGACTTGGAATTTAACAAATAAAGAGCTTATCAGACTTATGTTTATTGAGAGTCGGCTGGTCCAACCGAAGACTTCCCCAGACGCCCAATTTTAAAAAAAAAATCCTGCACACTTAGTTCTGAATCTTAGATCGATAGAGATTTAAGAAAACAACATGAGACCTTTGCAGAAAAATCAGAATGTTATTTTATAAACCCAAAAAACTGCACAAGATACCTGTATGCAGATTAATCCATGAAGGCCATCAACCATAGAATACAAGAAACAAAGTAGCAGAGTTTAGAGACAATTCACCACATAGATCTGAGAAAGAACATCCAGATTTGTAACCCCAAAGTCTTTATGCTTTATTCCTCAAAAGTTTAAAAGAGCTTCTAAGAGCAAATGCACGATCCTGAGATCGGATGACTCAAGACTGACAAAGACCTCTAAATTTATAGGACAAAATCTCCAACGGCTAGTTTGGATGATCCTTGTCAAAATAATCTCAACCGTCCAAAAGATTTAATCATCTTTTAATCCGGAGCGTTGAAATTAAAATTTTGGGGAAAAACGAATTTATCATTTAATTCAATTTTAATTAACTCAAAAATATTATTTTTGAGTTAATTACCCCAAAATTTTGACCTTGACTTAACCACCAAGGCCCAAGGGTCCAATATTTTTTAAAATTCTCAATATTCCCTTGGCCTGGGGCTTTCAAAATCATTTTCCAAGGACCCACAAATTTTGCCTTTAAAGATTTAATCCTAACTTAGGACCTTAAATTAATTAAATTTCTGGTTTAAGATTTTATTAATTAATTGACCAGAAAATTTAATTAATTGACTAAGAGGGGATTATAATTATTTTTCCAACCCTCTTTTACATGAGATAATATATTTACATACATGAAGGGGGAAAACCCATTCGTATAGACCCTCAAATAAATACCCAATTCTGCGACTCAAAACATGATCTAGTAGACCAAGTAGTTCAAACTACTTTTACAAGGACTCGATAGAACACTAGAACTCACTTAGTATGCTAATGATAAAATCCACCCTAGCTTTGGGGTGAGGCTGGAGGGAAAAACTCTGCCGATCACTTTCGTGAATCAGTGAGACAAAAAACCTCCTAGGATAGAGATCATCAACAACATACTAGGCTTACCTAAGTTGTTACATACATTGATGGTCTTACTTAGATCATTTACATCATAACAAGCAGAATGGGTTTACATCATTTGTAAAACTGTCGACTGTTGACTGATGATGGAATCTGAATGGCGTAACCACGTCGAAAATGAGGAATCCCATTTGAAAAAATGGGGGTGTACTGCTATGGGGTCGTTGACAAAGTGTGGTCAACAGGATGAAACTGTCTGAGGTGGATAAGAGTGTATTACCCTCAGTAACACTGGCCTCCCATCTAGCCCCTTGAACTCCATCTCCAGTTTCTGCCAATCAGTAGTGACCTTCCCCAGTGTGTACAACCACTGAACTCCCAACACCACATTGGTATCGGGGATGTCAACCGCAAAGAAATGACCAGTGAGTGAGTAGTTCCCCATCTGCAAGGTTAACCCAGGAACATACTTCGTTGTAATATTCCCTTTTTTGGTGTCACCTATGACAGGGTTAGGTTGGACTTCCAGAGTTAGGAGCAGACAGGGCACAGGTACAGGTTGGTGTCATCGGTGGGCCCAGGGGCCTTTTGGAGGATTTTTGATGAGTTTCTATGAAGTCCAGTGGCATTCGCTTGATGTATTCCATCATCCGAGCAACTTTCCTTTCGTTCCGGTGCATTCCGACAACTTTCGGAAAATTGAGTTATTTTTGGGCTTAACTCAGTTAATTACGCTCAAGGTGGCATTTCGGGAGGAATACATGATAGAACACCTTAGTGTAATAGCTCATTGGAACCAGGACAAGGATACCTACATGATGGAACAGTTGGACACGAGTTTCAGTGACTGGAGGAGACGTGGTAGCCGATTTACTCTTTTCTGCATTAAAAATGAATATTTTAATAAGAGAGAAAAGTGATCCATGAATAAAATAATAATAAAATAAGGCTCTAGAAGGATCCAAGAGATCTATAAAAGAAAGGGTGGAGGCCATTGAGGGACATATTTGGAGTAGATCATTTTATTGTGTATGAGAGGTTTGAGAACTTGGTTCTCTACTTCAGAGGTAGCCCCAGGACAGAAACCCTCGGGTGATTTGTCGAGTGTTGGACGGAAACCCAATACTCTTGAGGAGGTTTCACTCAAATATCTCACTGTGCTTCAGTGGAGTTTGGAGAGGTCATTTTTGCCGTAGCCGATTTGCAACAGTGTTCTCGCTGAGCCATCTACATCATTGCCAGCGCCATTCATCAGTTGGGCCAAAGATCTTTCTGGGTTTTGTTTTGCTTGCTTGGCAAGATCAAGTTCTCCTGTTCCTTCATGTTGATGTTCTTTTTCCCATGGATTAATAAAATGGCTCAGTGATTTTATCGGCATCCCTTGTGTATTATTTGTGGTTGTGTGTATATTTCCATTATTTTTGTTGTTCAAGTTTATTTTTGGTATCTATTGTTAAAATCCCTGTTTGGGGATATTATAGTGGTATCAGAGCATCGAACTTGGCTCAGCCTGTGCGGTTTCAATTTTAATTGCAGATTCTTGAAGGTCTATTTTGATGATGCCAACGCCATCATTTTGTTACAAAAAAATTGTTTTGGGCATTAATTATTCTACAAATTTCTGCAATAAAGTGCCATGCAAATTTCTTTGATTTTGTTGGTAACTTAATAAGCATTTGACAAATCAGAAAATCGAAGCGGTGTTGATCTCGAGCTGAAAGTCGAAGGGCCGAATCTGTATTTAGACGACTTTGTTGTATTGGCCCAAATTAACAAAACCAGATAGTCAAGGTGGGGTCCGTGACTATTTTGATGCCACATTGCTCGTTATGGGGGCCATGTCAAATTCCAAAAGGCAAACTTTATCGTAGGCATTGAAGACCGAATTTTTCCTGGAGGAGCCCGAAATTTTTTATTGAAGCCGAGCTGCATTCCGAATATATTTTCACGGTAAGCAATATTATTAAATTATGAAGACCGACTTTACATTTGGTATTGGGTGAAGCGGATTAATGTAATTGCATATATTATTATTTTCTAAGTGGCCAAAGTTAATATTTCAAGTTGGAATATGTTGATGGCAATTTACATTATTATGGCTGAATTTTGTGAGACGCGTGGGTGCCCAAAGTGATTTTCTACAAGGCATGCAAGGCTTCTGTCAAGCAAAAACAAATCCGCATATACAGCTGCCTTGAAGTTTGATCAATTCACTTTAAGTTGCCATTGTTCTTCTGAAGAAGTCGAGCCATGGGCAGTGCTGAAATATTTTGAAGACCGACAGAGAGCAGAGATTTGGCAAAGGGCCAAATTTGGCATATCCACTGAGAATTGAGTTTGTCCCTTGTGGATCAATGCATAGCTATAGTATGCCAGAGGGTTGTGCATTGGCCTGTTGAGAAATTAAACAGTGTGAATCCAAGGATTTGTTACATTGGCCAAGTTTAATCATAAATCAAAGCGGAATTTGATGGGGCTGCGTTAAAACTCCATACTGGGTCGAAGTTCCTGAGCAACCTTGTGGAATGAGGCACGAGTTCACAACCATTTATGTGGCAGAGTTAAATTTTGTTTGAGGGACGAATCTTCTGAGCAAATCTTAATACTTGGACACGTTTTTATTTGGAGGATTGATGGCTGAATGTATCTCTGTTCGTGGGCAGTGAAGAGAGCTAGTTTTATGGTCATAATCTCAACTCTCAACTGTGTATCATTCACCTACAGTAGACTATTTTCCAACTATCATCATGGTGCTACTCTGAATTTTAATGCTCAAATTCTTAGTGCTGATATATTACTGTTTGAATTGTTGTAGCATGCGTCATTGAGTCCATTTCAGTGTGGTTGGCTAGCTAAAATGATATGAAAATTGTTTTTGCTGCTCTGGGGCCTTTAGTGGGTAAACACTGTTGGCATCAAATTTTATTTGTACCTATGACAGTGTACACACTATACACGGAGAATTTCATGTTGTAAGTCAACTGTCAACCATATTCCTTACTGTGCATTGCTGGCTAGTTTTCTTCTCAAGGAACCACGAGATTCATTGTTGAAGAAGGGAATTGGGGGTGTGCAAATTCTAGAGACTGAGTTCTCTTAAAGGAGGAGGCAAATTTCTTCATTGCTACCCATAGCCATGATGACTGCAGCAAATAGAGAAATTCTGGCTTGACAGAGGGTCGTGGGTCTATAAGGTGCTTTCTGGTGTGTCTTTGAAGGAAGACAAGCACATAGTTGAGCCATATCTTCCTTGCTGGACGTGTGAACCTTCCTTGGAGTTGTGTACCATATCACGGGCAATTTCTGGGTGGTATTGTTGGGTGATTTGGCTAGACTTCAAGAGGAACCCAAATTGATAAATCAAGTTTATAAACCAGGTTCTATTACTCTATTCCCTTTGCAAACCCAGCAGCAGATAAACTCAAGACTTTGTAATTTCCAGAACTTGTGTTGAGTTAATATTTTGTTTTGCATGATTACTTTCGTCACTACTCAGTCTTGTACCAGTATAAAATGTATTTTTGGGCTTGTTATGAGTCAGCCAGGGTCATTAAGATGTGCTCTGATGAATGTAACAGTCATTTTGTGTACGTTATTTTAAAATGCATCTACAACAGTTTGCCTTGAAACTGTTTGTCAAAACAGTGGCCTCATTTTCACAAACATTCCTGTCATCATTGGTTGAACCATGGAAATATTCCTAAATAGCTTGAGAAGAATAACAACAGAAGTTGGTTCCTTGAACCACCATGCATCAGAAGACCAGAAAACAAAATTGAACAGCAGACCCTTTTCAAGAGGAATTTATGCCATCTTCCAAAAAGAACAGCCACAAGATTTGCAGGGAGAATTGGGGATTGGTCACAAAATTCTTGGGCTTGGAACAGATTTGAAACACATGAAGATGACATGGAGAGTTCTGTCCAAACTTGATGAGCTTAATGAACTTCTACCCAAAATAAGCCAAGAAGAAGGGAAGAAACTGATTTGGGCTCTAAAACCTGCTATGCTTGCAGCCTTGCTCTTATACAACCCAAATTCTTGGAGGAACCGTATGAAGGGGTCAGACTTCCAATTGCATCATGCCTTAGTAACATCATGAAGTTGACCACACCTATAGCTCCATAGGTGATGATGTTATGAGGAGGATTATGAGATTGATAGTAGAGACTTTTCAGGATTTGGACAACAACGCAGGCTCTACCTTCGGGAAGAAGCTTGAGATTTTAGGGAGTATGGCCACATTCGAGACATATGTCATCATGTTTGACCTTGAGTGTGATGACTTGATTCTGCAGATGTTCCAATGCTTCTTCAACATTAGGAGACATCATTCTGACACCATCATAACACACATGCAGTCCATCTTGTTGTTGGGCCTCAGTTTTGTCTCATTTTTCACTCAAAATCTCTCATGCTACTGTTTGATTAAATGATTATTGTTGCAAGTATTTGTTACTTCTTTTGTTTTAATGGGATTAAAATACCATTAATGGGAGTTTAATAAGGTTTGTATGTTGCAGGTTAAAGTTGATTTGATCATGTTTTGAACTTATAATTACTTGCCTGCACTGTGCAATAGATTCCTGCACCAATTCAGTTCTTACAGCGTGCCTGCACCAGTGCAAGTTTTACAGCGTGCCTCCACCAATTTGAGGCTTTGATACATTGACACATTTCTGGGAGAATCTGAAAGAGGTTTATGATCAAAATGTCATTTGAACACTTCCACATAAGCCAAGACACACCCAGGTCATACAGATTTATATTTAGAGAATAATTAATGTTACGACCCCAAATTTGTAGCAGTTTCCAGACTGCCTATTTACACCTCGATTTCCGCATCGATCATAGTGAATCTCATAATTCTGAAACATGGGTTTTTCTCTCAGCATAGGAAATTAAGTAAGCTTCGAGCCGTTTTCCAAAATTCGTAATGGTTAAGGAGAACGAAGGGGGATTTGGAAGAAGTTTGTTAAAAATACCAACTATTCCAGAATTCTAGAAAATGTCCAGATTTGGGAAATTCGTGGTAAATCTCCATTATTTCAGTAGGGAAACAGTTGTACTGATATTCTGTTAATGATAATTAGTTGGGATTCAATCCCCATGATGTTTGCAAAGGATTGGCTTGTTTTATGCCAAGTTTGGAATGTAAAAAAATTATAAAAGAAGAGTTATGGCTCCAAGCCTAACGACTCAATTTTTAGTCAATCAATTAAGCAGAGGGCAGAAGCATGCACAGGCAAGCATAGCGCAGAAGGGAGGAGAGGTTGTTCCAATGTAGCAGCACGTGGATTTCAATGTGGAATGCTTCTCTTACTTGCTGGGATTAGCGGTGTCTGCATTATCTAAAAGACCGTTTTTTAATTAATTGAAGAAATTTTTATTCATGCTTCGTCTATTCATTTATTGCATCTAATGATTTCGATTTCTATGTGAACCACGCACTCAAAGAGGGTGCGAGTTGGCTGGGTTGGCCGCCAGACCAACTCGACACCGCTCTCATCTTTTAAATAGCATTTCAATTCTTGTTTGTTTGCTGTGTGAATTTAGTTTTAAGGTTAATTTGAGTTGCTGTAATTTGTTTCCATTTCATTTGCTGCATTATTAATTATACTTGCATCTGAAACATTTTAAACAATGATTGCGCCCTCCAGATTGTCTGAATCCATAAGATCGGCTCTGCCATTATGAGCTCTAACTCTAATTCTGTAAATTAATCCAGATCTATTAATTTATATTTAAAGCTGCGATTTTTACATTTGCTGAGCCGATATTTATAAATACGGAAACTAGATGTTTGAATTGATAAATTCTTCATTAATATTATGGTTTCCTTTAACTTCTGGATTGTTCTTACACATAATTAGTGCAAGCACGTTATAATATACAGTAGTGCAGGCAGAATTAGTGCAAGCAGAATAGTTTGAATTGCTTTTGAATTTATTCCAGCATTTACAGTCTTTTCGTTATTGTGTCGGAACCGCTTGATTTCCAGTTCTGATTTCCCTTCGGTTTACTTGCAATTAGAATTTCCTTTTGCATTGATTGCTTTTACTTTTCTGCATGCTTTTAATTGTTTGGATTGGTGTTTCTCGCACTAGTGCAGGATTACATTTATTTTCGAGATTAATCGCAAGATAGACTAGAATTTGTTTTGCAGGTTACCAGGGACTCTCTTTGGCATTTCCAGAGCTGCGTCTCGAAGTTCACGAACTCTCCAAGTTGACAAATTAAATGTTGGTACATTTACAGACCCTATACTGCACCCAACATTTTGGCGTCGTTGTTGGGGAGGTGCTTAGGGGATGGACCTTGGTGACCTGTTGCATTTGGTTTCTATTCCTTCACCTAGTTTCTCTTGCAATTTTATGTTCTTTGAATTTATTTCTTTCCTGCATTTTTGCTTTAAGGTTTCTCATTTTATTTAATGTTGTAATAACCCCCCACCCACCCTACACATATATATACACTATTCATGTGCTAGCAAATGTACCAGTGGTCTCGTTGAAGATAGAAAAATGGTATTTTGAGGCATTTTTCAATGAAGAGTTTGAGGCTAACATCAATCATTCAAAGCACCTATTTTATTGATTAGTCGGAAGAAACATTCAAAGAAGGAGTCTAGAAGTAGTACATGGAGAACCTCTTTTAGTTTGGTAAGAAATGGAAAACGTTGTTACTATTGAATTTCCTATCAAAGATCTAGGAGTGGCTGAAATGCATAATATTTCCCCATCTGCACTACCAAAATTTCATGGTTTGGAAAATGAAGACCCAGATACATTCTTATTTGAGTTTGAAGTACTTTGTAGAGGATATGGTTATTGTACTAATTCTCAAAGGTTGCAAGTGTTTCCTTTTACTCTTAAAGGAGCAGCTCTCCGATGGTTCATGAGCCTTGGTGGGAACTGCATTCAAACATGGGAAGACATGAAGAATGTATTCTTGGAGAAATATCAAAACTATTGCCAGGCCAGTGAAGATATTTTTGGAATAACACAAGGGGAAAATGAAAGCTTGGAGGATTATGTGGAGCAATTTAGATACAACCTCCAAAAATCAAAACATAAGAATTTGGTAAAGGTTACTTTGAAAACACACCTACTCAAAGGAATCAAAGACAAATTTTTAGAACCTTTAAATCTTATAGGAGCACGTGATTTTTCTCACATTCCATATTATGATGTTTGTAAATTGTGCATTAGTTATTCAAGAGGAATCTCCAAGATCGGTAAGAATTCTCGAGAACTTTCTTCTAAATTTTTGGAATCTACCACAAAAATAGGAGCTCCAAAATCTTTTCTAAATTTACAATTGGATGATTTGCAGGAAGAATGGAAGTAGTGTAAGGAGAATCATTCAACAAATTATTTTCCATCACTGCCGGGCTTTCAACAGGTATTTAAGGAATCAAGGAAATAAATCAACCATCAGGTATAACTCAAAACTCATCATCGTTTAATACTTGGAATAATATTTATTGTCCAACAGGTTCCTAAACACATCTACAACCCTACAGTTCCATGGAAAACTTATAATCCTCCTTTGATTCAATACCCCACCTTATGGCCGCAATGGCCCTCTCCTTGGCCCTCATCCTCGAGCCAAATATCTCCATGGCCTCAAGAATCGTTTGGATCTTTTTCTCCGGGGAAATCTCCCATGCAAATTCAATCATATGAGCACCAACAACAATCACAATTTATTTCCAATACACCATTATGTTATCCTCCTCCATGTTCCCAGCTGCATGTGCAACCTTATCTTAACCCTAATACAAACCATCAAGTTGCACAACAGTTTGAACCTCCTATTCTTTTTGCTGATTCCCATATTGAAAGAGATGTTACACCTTCCATATTGGGAAAGGGAATGAATTTGGAAACTTCCCTTATTGTCGTAGAATATTTACCCCGGGAAGATTTAATTCAAAGACCACCTGAGGATCAATCTTTCATTGGAACTTGTTCTGATAATGTTGTTGAAACTCACAGCCCTAGAATCTATCTCAACCTTTCTTGTGAATTTGAAAATCAAATATCTGAGCCTGGACTTGAGGGATTTATCTTTTGTCCTTCACCCGATTTTTTGTGCTTACAGGAGAATGACTATCAAACTGTGGAAGACTTGCATCAGTTGGAGAATCATAAATACATGGATTCCATTGAATCCTGGTTTCGAGCAACCATCAACCCATCTTATCTATTCATCATTCAAAAACTCTTGGTACCATGTCAATTAAAGAAATTGGTTTCTCACGCTTTGGTATGTATTGAAGTTTGTTTTTTAAAACTAAGTGAGTATAATCAACATTTTGTTATGCACATGGCTTCATTGGAAGTACGCCTACACTTAAAGGTGATATTTCTCTCTTTAAAAATAGGGTAGGGTAATGAATAAAGATGAATAACAACACTCTTGAACTTGTGATACCATAAAAGCACAACTTTTGAAATTTTTATTATTAAGCATTCTCATGGTAAAACTTGTCAAAAGTACTTTACACTTAACGCTTCAAATTTTAAAGTGACTTTGATTGTGGATCAATATGTATTGCTATAAGTTACATGTAATACTTTGCTCTTATTCTAACAAACTATCATCCAGAAAATCTTTTCAAATTCCTCTTCGAAGAGACCAGTGAAAAACCTCCTATGGTGGACCACGCCTACAAAAATCTAATAAGCTTTCATAAAGAACCTAGCATGATAAACTCAAGGAATCTTTTTGGTCATTATCTGAGATTTTTTTTTAATAAGTTCTTAAGGTAGCATGACCAACCAGTAAAGAATAGTAATTAAAAACTTTTCACGCCATCCTGCACCCTTAAGGAGTAGATTTGCTTTCCCACCTATTAAGTAATCCATCTGAGGTTAATCATAATCAGAGTTTTAAAAAAAAACATAAACGAATCAATTGAGGGATAGGAGGTCTCATTGCGAGCCAACCTACTATGATCATGGGTCCTAAGGAGAATGACATTACAGTACTGGTCACCAAGCTAGGGTAATGGCTTTCAGTTGGAAAACTGGAAGACGAGAGGTCTCATCGTGAGCCGGCTCATTCATTCTTGTTAGTTCTCGTGAATGGCATTGTCGTTAGCTGGTTACCAAGCCAAGACAACGTCCTTCAATTAACTTATAAAAAGAGAAAAAGTAAATGCTCATAAATAACTTTGAATCTATATCTAATAGGTGGGACAAAATCATTTCGTAAGGTTAAAAGGTATCCCTGTCGAGGCTATGGATGCCTGCTGGCAGCAGGGCCATGCTTGTGGTATTAAAGTTGACTCTACACTATAATTTACTTGGTTGATTTTGCTTTCCGTGAACTCACTATCAATCTCTTTGAGAATGGCTTTAAAATCCTTCTGTTGTTATACCTTGGAGTTCTATCTTTTTGGAATGATTTTTATGGACGTTGGGACCCTTAGTGCTGGTAATTCACTGTGCCCAGACAAGAGAAGCTTTAACTATACATGGATAATGGTAAAATAATCATTATGGGAATGTATTACTATGTCTACCTGTAACACCATATCGTTTAAATCATGTCACTCATGTTTATAATGAGGATGTTAAAGTGAAACTTTTGATCACGGATGCCTCCGAGATATTATTTTTGAAAATTTTAAAAGTTGTCTATTTTTCTCAAGTAATAACACCATCCTTGAAATTTAGTTTTTCCATGGTAGTTTTAGTTTTAGGTTTTCTTGAAATCAGTTTAAGTAAATAAAGAGTCTAGCAGACACTCTGTTTTTAAGAGCAAGCTTTATCAAGTGCAGGAAATGTAATCATGCAGAATTGCAGGAACATCATCATGAATGTTTATGCATGTTTCTAATTTTGTTTTTTGCAAAGGAGTAACAGTACTGGATTTTCTTGCATGAGGACATGCAAGATGGTCAGCATGGGGGGATGTTGGGCCTCAGTTTTGTCTAATTTTTCACTCAAAATCTCTCATGCTATTGTTTGATTAAATGATTATTGTTGCAAGTATTTGTTACTTCTTTTGTTTTAACGGGATTAAAATACCATTAATGGGAGTTTAATAAAGGTTTGTATGTTGCAGGTTAAAGTTGATTTGATCATGTTTTGAACTTATAATTACTTGCCTGCACTGTGCAACAGATTCCTGCACCAATTCAGTTCTTACAGCGTGCCTCCACCAATTTGGGGCTTTGATACATTGACACATTTCTGGGAGAATCTGAGAGAGGTTTATGATCAAAATGTCATTTGAACACTTCCACATAAGCCAAGACACACCCAAGTCATACAGATTTATATTTAGAGAATAATTAATGCTACAGCCCCGAATTTGTAGCAGTTTCCAGACTGCCTATTTACACCACGATTTCCGCGTCGATCATAGAGAATCTCATAATTATGAAACATGGGTTTTTCTCTCAGCATAGGAAATTGAGTAAGCCTCAGGCTGTTTTCCAAAATTCGTAATGGTTAAGGAGATACGAAGGGGGATTTGGAGGAAGTTTGTTAAAAATACCAACTTTTCCAAAATTCTAGAAAATGCCCAGATTTGGGAAATTCGTGGTAAATCTCCATTATTTCAGTAGGGAAACGGTTGTAATGATATTATATTAATGATAATTAGTTGGGATTCAATCCCCATGATGTTTGCAAAGGATTGGCTTGTTTTATGCCAAGTTTGGAATGTAAAAAAATTATAAAAGAAGAGTTATGGCTCCAAGCCTAACGACTCAATTTTTAGTCAATCAATTAAGCAGAGGGTAGAAGCACGCATAGGCAAGCATAGCGCAGAAGGGAGGAGAGGTTGTTCCAATGTAGCAGCATGTGGATTTCAGTGTGGAATGCTTCTCCTACTTGTTGGGATTAGCTGGTGTCTGCATTATGTAAAACACTGTTTTTTAATTAATTGAAGCAATTTTTATTCATTTATTGCATCTAATGATTTCGATTTCTGTGTGAACCAGGCACTCAAAGAGGGTGCGAGTTGGCTGGGTTGGCCGCCAGAGCAACTCGACACCACTCTCATCTTTTAAATAGCATTTCAATTCTTGTTTGTTTGCTGTGTGAATTTAGTTTTAAGGTTAATTTGAGTTGCTACAATTTGTTTCTATTTCATTTGCTGCATTATTAATTATACTTGCATCTGAAATATTTTAAACAATGATTGCGCCCTCTAGATTGTCCAAATCCATAAGATCGGCTCTACCATTATGAGCTCTAACTCTAATTCTGTAAATTAATCCAGATCTATTAATTTATATTTAAAGCTGCGATTTTTACATTTGCTGAGCTAATATTTATAAATACGGAAACTAGATGTTTGAATTGATAAATTCTTCATTAATATTATGGTTTCCTTTAACTTCTGGATTGTTCTTACACATAATTAGTGCAAGCAGATTTTCTTCTTGCACCAATGCAAGCACGTTATAATATACAGTAGTGCAGGCAGAATAGTTTGAATTTCTTTTGAATTTATTCCAGCATTTACAGTCTTTTCGTTATTGTGCCGGCACCGCTTGATTTCCAGTTCTGATCTCCCTTCTGTTTACTTGCAATTAGAATTTCCTTTTGCATTGATTGCTTTTACTTTCCCGCATGCTTTTAGTTGTTTGGATTGTTGTTTCTCGCACTAGTGCAGGATTACATTATTTTCGAGATTAATCGCAAGATAGACTAGAATTTGTTTTGCAGGTTACCAGGGACTCTCTCTGACATTTCCAGCGTTGCGTATCAAAGTTCATGAACTCTCCGGATTGAAAAATTAAATGTTGGTACATTTATAGACCCTATACTGCACCCAACACCTGTCATCATGTATGAGAGACCGTGAGACCATTTGCCGAGAGTTGCAAACCAGGTTGTTGAGCATTTGGAGGAGAGAGTATTTGGTCTCACCTGCTGCTTATGAGCTAGCCCAAGGTTTGGTTGAGCAGAATATTGGGCTATTCAGGAGACAGTTGACCAGGGAGGAGCTGCTTCAATTTGGTGGACCAGACAACAGAAATGAGTTGAGGAGGAAGGGACTTTGCTTCATCTGCAAAGAAACTTGGGGGCCTGATCACTCATGCTTGAGTGATGCAAATGACGTGGCAGAGGCAGAACAGAAGGACATTCCTTCTGTGTGCCAAGATGAGGACTCTTCTTCAGATGAGTCCATGGGATTAGAAGAGGATGCTTCTGAGGAGCGAGAGAAATCTTGCGTAGTTGATGGAAGTAGGCCGGAGTTGTATTCCAGTGTGCAGAGTGAGCAGTCAGGGGACTCTATTGGGGATACTCTGGGTGATGAGTCACTTGTGACGATTCAACCACAGCAGCATATGATAAAGCCTGAGTCAGCAGAGGAAGATTCTATGCACATCATGCATGATAGTCCTTCGGGGGAGAGCCAAATGGAGGCTCACATTGAGCCTATGATGGATATGCGGCTAACCTTGGGGTCAACCATTGAGGAGTAGTCAGATGCACAAACACCGAGTACGGTGACAGCAGTTGCAGATCCATATCCACTGGAGATGTTGGAGGTTGATGGGATAGTTTTGCAGGTGTCTAGTGGATAGCAGGAGCATTACATTCCCGATCAGGAGAGGGAGGAGCTTTTGGAGATGGTGGAGCATCCATCTTTGGGCCGACACATCGATGAGGTGCAGATAGATGCACATGCAGTCAGCAGAGTTGTAGTACTTTCAGGGAGTAACACTCTCCGGGAGTACAACGATGGGGCTTGCAACATATCTTGCCCACCTTGGCCCATTATAGAGAGAGGGGCCTTCTTCTGCAGGCAGATCTCGTCGGCAAAGAGGATAGAGCAGTGTGAGTTGATTACGAGCTGGAGACAACACCCCAGGCGTGTTCCGTATGCGGTCATCGCTACATTGGATTCTTCTTCCAGGATAGATTGGCAAGGGATCATGAGTTTGTACTCTCTTGTTGGTACGATAGTAGGGAGGGAAGTGGAGCAAGGGCCCTTAGACATGGCAAAAACTCCAACTGGCAGTGGGACAGAGGTCGTCATTTCTTCAACACTCCATCCCAATTTCAGGAGAGCAGGATCAGCATTGGATTGAGTCAGGGGTTGGATTGGAGAGAGGTGATGAGTTGGTACACATTTGGTGGGGCAGCTTAAACAGTCATAGCTACATCACAGCAGGAGCCGTGGTCTTCACCTCATAGAGCATCAGCTATAACCAGAGGCAATGCGCAGTCCAAGCCATGGGACTTGGGCAATGATTGGCCATGGTGGTGTTGGGATCCGGGAGGATTGTTTGATGATAGGTACAGTGAGAGATTAGTTTGGGATCCCGGCATTGAGAGGTCTATTCCGGTTGGCTTGACACAGGCACATAGTAGCACTAGGCAGTTTGTATGGGATCCGGGCATTGGGTCTCAGTTGTGGTGAGCCAACAGAGTGGCCCACATATTTGGATTGCTTGAGGGCAAGCAATCTTGGGGCGGAAGGTCTGTAATATTCCCTTTTTTGGTGTCACCTATGACAGGGTTAGGTTGGACTTCCAGAGTTAGGAGCAGACAGGTCACAGGTACATGTTGGTGTCATCAACGAGCTCAGGGGCTTTTTGGAGGATTTTTGAGGAGTTTCTATGAGGTCCAGCGGCATTCGCTTGATGTATTCCATCATCCGAGCAGCTTCCCTTTCGTTTCGGTGCATTCCGACAACTTTCGGAAAATTGAGTTATTTTTGAGCTTAACTCAGTTAATTACGCTCAAGGTGGAATTTCGAGAGGAATACATGATAGAACACCTTAGTGTAATAGCTCATTGGAACTGGGACGAGGATACCTACATGACGGGACAGTTGGACATGAGTTTCAGTGACTGGAAGAGATGTGGTAGTCGATTTATTTTTTTTCGCATTAAAAAGGAATACTTTAATAAGAGGGAAAAGTGTTCCATGAATAAAATAATAATAAAATAAGGCTCTAGAAGGATCCAAGAGATCTATAAAAGAAAGGGTGGAGGCCATTGAGGGATATCTTTGGAGTAGATCATTTTATTGTGTATGAGAGATTTGAGAATGTGGTTCTCTACTTCATCCATAGCCCCAGGACGGAAACCCCCAAGTGATTTCTCGAGTGTTGTACGGAAACCCAATACTCTTGAGGAGGTTTCACTCAGAGATCTCATAGTGCTTCAGTGGAGTTTAGAGAGGTCAGTTTTCTCGTAGCCGATTTGCAGCAGACTTCTCGTCAAACCATCTACATCATTGCCAGCGCCATTCATCAGTTGGGCCAGAGACCTTTCTGGGTTTTGCTTCGCTTGCTTGGCAAGCTCAGGTTCCATTGTTCCTTCATGTTGATGCACTTTTTCCCATGGATTAATAAAATGGCTCAGTGATTTTATCGACATCCCTTGTGTATTATTTGTGGTTGTGAGTATATTTCCATTATTTTTGTTGTTCAAGTTTATTTCCGATATCTATTGTTAAAATCCCTATTTGGGGATATTACATACCACTAAGGCCCAACCACTACACCAAAAGACCGGCCTATTAGTAAGGGCGGCATCCCAGGGTGTTAAGGGTGGGGTCTTAAGGCCCACCGGAGCATCTGAGGGCGGGGACCCTTGCACAATACCCCTCATTACGCAGACCCCAAACACATGGCTGCGGGCCCTACCTGAACACGGGACATTACAGCCCACCACGCTCCGCGAGTCTCAACCTCGAGACCTTGGCTCTGATACCACTAAGGCCCAACCACTACACCAAAAGACCGGCCTGTTAGTGAAGGCGACATCCAAGGGTGTTAAGGGTGGGGTCTTAAGGCCCACCGGAGCATCTGAGGGTGGGGACCCTTGTGCAGTACCCCTCATTTTGCAGACCCTGGACACATGGCTGCGAGCCCTACCCGCAAACGGGACATTACTTTCGTACACTGCATGGTTTGGTCTCCTGGCACCGAGACTGAAAACCCCTCAAATGTGGTTGTCTGGATGCCCCTATGATCCACCATTTGGGCATCAATGAAATTGTGTGTGGCCCCACTGTCAATCTGAACTGACACACGTTTCCTTTATATGGTCCCTCTGATCTTGAGTGTCAGATACTTCAGCACACCCTGAAGGGAGGCATGGACTCCTCCAATTGGGGCAAACGGTCCTCCTCCATGTGGGGTAGGTGGTGGCCCTCCAACTCTTGATGGCCCTCCCTCATCCCTCGACACCTCGAATATCTCGGTCTCCTCCTCCTCTGGCTCACTATCTGAGAACACCTCAATAAAATGGGCCTTGCCTTAGGTGCACTTGTGCCCCAGTGCCCAAGGCTCCTGGCATGTGAAACACAACCTCCTCTTCCTGAGGTCCCTCCGTGTGTTATCATCCAACTGACCATGCCCTCCATCTCTCTGTGGTGGCCTCGCATCTCTATTCCCCTGTGGGGTTGTGGGTATCGTGGGAACAAAGGCCTAGTTCTTGGGCACTGCATCAATCATGTCTCAGGCCCTAAAGATGGCCTCCTGAAGTGATATGGGCTTGTAGGCCCTCACCCAGCCATGCAATGGTTCATCAAGCTCCTCCACGAACAACATAATTAACCGACTCACTGAAATATTCGTCACCATCACTGCCAGTCTCTGAAACTCGGTGATAAATGCCTCTATGCTACATGTCTTTCTCAAGTGGGCTAGCTCCCTGAAGTGCAACTCCGGGTCCTTCCTCTTAAGCCTCTCCAATAGCCTCTAGGTTAATTTCATGTAAGATGTGATGTTGATGTTCCCCAATGTGATTAGCCCATGGTACCACCACTCTTGGGCATCCCCTTCCAAGTGAAGGGTCGCAAATCAGATGGCATCTGCTTCACTCATGGGGTTCAGGTGAAAAATGGTGTCTAACTTTTGTATCCATGCTCTGGCTGAACTCTTTGTTGCCCCATCAAAGTTTGGAAGTGTGACCTTCCCTGCTAATCTTTGCACATCCTAGTTAGAAGATCCTCCACTATAATGGTTTCTAGCCCCTGTGGTACGCCTCTCATTTAGATGAATGTGCTCACCAAAGGACATCACCCGCTTGATCCGGGCATCCAACCTCTCATACTCATCGATACCAGATGCATCTGAATGAACCAAATATGCAACTGGGTCTGACTCCCTCTCTGGTTCTAGTTCATCTACGAAATGTGGCATCAAGGGTCGACTAGCCTGCCCACGTTGTGTAGTGTGTGGGAGTTGGTAGGTATGGTTTCCTCCTGCTCTGGAACCCCCATCGCCTTGAGGTTCTACTGCTCCATTTGGCCATTGACCCACATGCAACCCCATCACCTGCTGCATCATGTCCATCATGATCTTCCCTTGTCTCATCATCTGTTGATTTAGCTCCAAAATCTGGTCCTGGGTTGTTCATCGTCCTCATGTTGGTCCATTCCTCCCATCTAGGCTTCTATCTTAATGTCTGAGAATGGGTTTGGGTTATCTTTTCTCCCACGGCCTCTACCTCTGCCTCTACCACGACCTCTCTGGAAAACCAGTCCTTGGTATCTCAGTGGAATAACCTTCTCTTGTTCCCCACCCTAGCCAAGAACATGCTCTAATACCACTATAATATTCCTAATGGAAAATTAAAAATGATAACAAAGGCATGCAAGGATATAAACGTAGAAATTTTCGTAACACAAACACAATAACCAGAAATTTCTCCAAATCCACAAAATGGCCAAGATTTTATTAATATTTGATGTTGAGGTACAAGTAAGTTAGAGAAAATGCACCTGGGCTTGCACAAGGCAAGATACAAGCACCAGGTGATGAGTACAAGAAATCCCAATAGCTGTCCAAGCTAGATACTTCAGAAAACTGCACTGCTGCTCCAAAAAAGCATTGCTGCTAGACTTTGGTCTATGATTTATCCCCTCTAGACTTCCCAAAAAATTATAGGAATTTTGGAATGTGATCCTTGCCCAAAACCCAAAAAAACCCAGAAAGGACTTCCCTCGGTTCCAACCATCAAAAACTTACCCTTCACAGCTTGGCCCTCTTCCAAATTCGATTTCTGTCACTGTAGATGTTGTTGTCAATCACAGCTCACCAAACTCCAACAATCTACCTCAAATGGCCCTCCAATTGATCTCTCAACACCCCAACTCCAAACTCCCCCAGATGTTGCTACCACAAATGTCTCCTCTCCAATGACTGCACAGTCATGGATGTGACTACGCAATCCCTAAGAGTAATAGCTGGAAAATATTTATTTATGGTAGCATCGGATGTGCTCTAGCCTCAAGATTTTGCAGGGAGGGTAGGACACATGCACATCACAATACCCAGAAATCGTTTTGGGAAATTCCACCTGGAGAAGGTTTAATTGAAATTATTAATTATTTTTAATGGATCCCTAAATTTAACTTAAGAAATTAAAATATTTAAAGTATATTAATTAAACTGGTGTGAATATTCTAGAAAAAAACAAAGATCAAGTCAAGACGATCTGAGCCATTGATTAGAATCCAATCTGGGGAGTTGATTGATCAACGAGAAGATTATAAGAAGAGGCTTGATGGGCATTTGGAAAACGCACTAGTGCAAGTACTCATTTGCCCAAGAAGATCGATTTTCTAAGTGGTTGAAGTTCGGCAAGAGAAAATCGAATCAGAGGGAGAGCTGCAGGTGGGAGAGAGAGAGGGATCAGTAGTAGTCCGAGATTGTAGGGAAATTCTAGAAGAGGTAGCGCAGAGGAGGGATGCAGATCACAAGCGCAGAGGCAGGGATGCAGGGACTGCGTAGTCATTGAACAAATGATGACATAGTGAGGCCAGCATAAGGACATGAGGTCCTCTTCGGGGTCATAAAAACGTTGTGTAGAGTGAGAATTTGTTCAGTAAATTTTCTCTCATTGCCTCGTCTTCTATTTTTCTATCCGGAATATTTGTACATGAGTTATTGCTGAAGAATAATAAATAAACCCTCATCTGTTGCACTGGTTTTCCCACATTGGGTTTTTCCGGGGACGATTGTCCAAAAGTAACTGTCTCTTTGTGGTTATACTTGTGCTAGTTCTTTTTCTTGCATTTACTTTCCACGGTATTATAATTGTGAAGGTTGCAGTAGAATTTATTTCGATGTTTACTGTATAACACCGTAAATAACTTAATTCAGAATTAATAAGTAGGAGAAATAAGATCAGTTGCTACAATAACGATTCCATCTAAGAATTTTCACATGGTATCAGAGTGCAGGTAAAGCAGGAGGGTAGAATCGGAAGATCCCAACAAAAGTAGGAGTTCGAAGGACTGTGTAAGCAACAAATCAAACCCCAGAAGGGTTGCGCAATCCATTACCCGGATTGATTGATTTTGTGAGAAAATACTTCTCTGAGTGATTCGACAAAGAAGGAAATTTTCTGGATTGAGATCTTGTCAGTGGCAAAGGGAGCAGCCCAACAATGTCAGCGCAGGGCAGATCTTCAGATGGGACGCACAATTACTGGGCAGAAAAGCGTTAGCAATAGAAAGGAAAAATAGCACTAATAAGTATGGAAAGTCAAGAAGCCTCAAAATTATCTTCCAGACTGGAAGATGAGTTTGCGTGTCTATCGTGTTCACAATCAGCTGGTATTTGGTATATTAATAGCGGAGCTTCATCTCACATGACTGGAGTAAGAGAATATTTATCTAGCTACCAAGAAGAACAGATGGATTTCCATATCACCATGGGCAATAGAACCAAGTGTACTCCAGTAGGGAGAGGCACCATAGAATTTCAGACGGAAATAGGAACCAGTACCAAGGCCACTGATGTACTGCATGTGCCAGGATTGGGTATGAACCTGATTTCAGTATCCCAGTTGCAGGACAAAGGATATGATGTATACTTCGTAAAGAACAAAGTATATGTCAAGCATCCTAGCTGGAAGAGGGAAAGATGGATTGGAGCTAGAAGCAACAAGTTATATAAGTTGTAGGTCGATTCTCCAATGGCACTGATAGGCAGTCACAGTAACAGTGGGAAGGACCTAAACAAACTTTGGAACAGGAGGATGGGACACTTACACCATGGAGCACTCAAAATGCTCAAAGAGACTGTAACAGGGGTTCCAGTCCTCAGTACCGAACATGATGACATATGCAGAGGATGTGTACTAGGAAAGGACGCAAAGGAAACATTTCCCAGAAGTGATAGTAGAGAAAATGGCGTGTTGGGGTTGATACATTCAAATATTTGTGGTCCAATCACCCCCAAATGGCATGTTGGGGTTGATACATTCAGATATTTGTGGTCATTCTTCCTACTGCAGAGAAGTTTTGCCAAGATTCGGAAGCAGTGCTTCAGATCTTCAGCAGTACTGGTGTGGTGGAGATTATGTCGGAGGAGAATTGTGCCTAGCTAAGTCAACAAAGAGCGGGAGGAAGACAGTTACTCAGCAGATCTGAGCCAAACAGATCTGAGATTCGATCAGGAGGGTGATCGGAGAGAACTGTCCGATTGGTTTGGCTGAATATTTCCAGGAGGGAAATCAATTGTCAGAGGGAGCAGCTACTATAGAGGGTTTCTATTCGCCAAGAAACCCAGATCCAACATTTCTATTGAGTATTGCAACAGAAAGAGGGAGAAGAGTATTTGTTCTAACAAATCTGAGCAGATGGCGCCATATGGACTGAGAGATCAGGATAGGTTGAATGGGATGTCCAACTTTGTTATCAAGCATGAGCTAAGCGTTTGATCATGGATGGAGTTAAATATCACGTCATGCCACATATTTCCTAGAAGAAGACGGCAAATGAGATGTGGACTGCTTTGGAGACGATGTATCAGGGAAGCTCTGTTCAAAGAAAAATGCTTCTAGAGAATTAGATGCGGTTGTTCTAGATGCAGAAGGGTGAGGAGATAGATCCCTTCCTTTTCCGACTTTAGATTGTCCGGGATCAACTGATTGCCATGGGTGTGAATCCGGATGAAGGGCTCTTGGTAAGGACTGCCTTGAATGAAGTCACCGAGGAGTGGGAAACGTTTGTCCAGGGCATATTGGGCAGGGCAGCGTTACCATCCTAGGTAGACATGTGTGCAATCTTCCGTCAGGAGGAAATCAAGAGATTCTCCAAGAGGCAAAACAACAACAGTGGAACAGTCAAGGTGAATAAAGAAGAGGGAGATGATGCAGCACTTGCATCAAAGGAATGAAGGCAGCAAGGGAAGAAGAAGAGGGGCCTATTCAAGGTCCGGTGCTTTAATTGTGGCGAACTTGGACACTTCGCCAACACTTGTCCGAAGAAGAAGGACAAAGGATCTTCTGAATCCAAGGCAGCAACAACAAAGGACGACGGGAGTGATGATGATGTAGCCATGAGTGCTCATTATCCACGTAAGTGGGGCGATATGGATCTATAGAGCAGCTACAGATGGAGTAGGCAGGATCCTTGAGGTGCCCAACTCTCGGATCACATACGAGCTACGGGAGCCTTAAGATGGTAGTGGGACAAGTAGAGAGATGGTTGCAGAAAATCACAGGAAAGAAGAGGACAGTGTTGTGACGTTGTAGAGGGAGCAATGCAATGCAGAGGCAACAACAACGTAGAGGTGGCAACGTAGAGGCTGATGGGACTTCAGCAGTGTATAGCTGTAGCAGCGCAGTGGCTTCAGGAGGATAGCACAGAGCAGCAACCAAGGGAGCTTCACTGATGAGATGCAGCCTGACTTGTCTGTCAAGATTGGGCAGGGGTCCTTCAGTTCCTTACTTTTCAACAACTGAGTTGCAGTGTAGCAGTTAGCAATGGCAGTGCTATGGGCAGCATGATGCAGCAATTTGAGAGGGAGTTGCAGTACAAATGTGGCAGTGTCAGTGGCAGTGACATGGGCAGTAGTACAAAGAGCAGCAGCGCAGTGGATGGAGGGCAGTAGGCCAAGCATTAGCAGCGCAGAGACCAATGTCGTGATCTTGTGAGACATGGTGTGGATGTATTGCTAGAGCACACTCCATGCTAAGAGGGAGTTTTGAGATTTTGAGGTAGCATCGGGTGTGCTCTAGCCCTAAAATTTTGTGGAAAGGCTAAGAAACACAAGACCTCCAAAACCCAGAAAGCGTTTGGAGAAATTTCATATGGTGTGTGAGATATTAAAATAATTAATTTTTTTTAATGAGGACCCTAAGTCTAAGTTAGGGAATTAGAAAAATTAAAGTGAAATAATTAAACACATGTGATGAAATGTTCTAAGTGACATGGATTAAGTAGTCTTTTAATCTCATCCGTCGATAAGAGATTAAATCATGGTCGTTGATATGTCAACGAGAAAAGTAGAAAGGAAAGGCTTGGGGTCAGTTGGAGACACACACACGGAGGCAGAGAACTGAGACTAAGCTGGAATTCTAGGGTGGGTTTGCTAAGAATTTCAAGAAGTGTTTCAGCTGCAGCGAGGGGTAGTATTGGCTAAGGGGATGATCTGATCCCAGAGCCAAGATTTAGCAAGAGGTAGAGAAGCAGCAACTAGGAGTAGCGCAGAGGAAGCAGAGGCTACGCAACAACTGCGCAGTGCAGAGGGTTTTAGTCGCTAAGCAGGCCCAACAAGGGCAGCGTAGAGGCAACATGAGGCCATCCAGGCTTATGCAGGGCCAGCCAGGGTAGCGTAAGGACTGCGTCACCCAGTCTGGGGTTACGCAACCCTCTCCTAAGCAGCGCAAAGGCATCCAAAGGCTAGCAGGGTTGGCGCAAGTAGGTTCAGAGCAGTTCTGGGATTTCTAGAAGCAGAAAGGGGCTGAGTTCTATAAATCCAATTTGAGGGTGTGAATCAGTCGAGTCTTCAGTCTCCAGAACAGCAGGTATTGCTGCAAATATTATTTTCTCTGTCAGATTAACCAGTAAGGTGCCCAGATTTGTTGTACTCAGATTCTACTTAATAATAAAAACCCTCATATCTACTGCACTGGTTTTCCCGCATTGTGTTTTTCCGGGGACATTTGTCCGAAAAATCTGTGTGTCACTTTGTCGAATGAGCGTAATATTCAGTAAATGATCTATATGTGTGTAGGCTACTAGTTGTGTTTACTTCAGCATTTTCTGAATATTTTCTGAAAATAACTTGTATAATTAAATCACAAGTAGGAGAAGTAAATCAAGATACTGCAGTAGGATTTTTGTATTGTTCTATTCAGAAATTTTCACAGATTGAACTAGATTCTAGTCTGTTACCACATCTGGCTTCGAAATGCACTTTGTGCCGTTAGGCGCGAGGGAGGGGGTTTGGTATCGCCTACCCCATCCTCTTTTGTTCCACCCATAAAGAAGTCTGGGGAGCACATACAGCCAGCCTGCTTGCACTAGATCTCTTTCTGGGCATATCTCTCTTATTGGTTGGGCTTGGGGCTTGTTGGCTTTACACTAAGGGACCTGACCATTCAAGCTGCATATATAAGTATAAGGCGACTTCGAATAAACAAACATCGGATGTCGATCGCATGCTATGCCCCTAATATCAGTAAGGGACTACTACTAAAAAGAACCACCACCCTTCTCCTTTCCTTATATATGAGATCTTCCTCGACCTATCAATAGGAACCAAAGGGAGAGGGTGAATAAGCTGCAGGTTCCATTTATGTAATATGGATCATGCTGGATAGAGAATTTATGTATGACTCGACCAACGAAAGAAAGACAGAAAGTAGGTAGGGTTTAGGCACCTCTTTCTGGCAGCTCGCTTTATAGGGAACGATGAATGCAGAAGAAAGGATAGGGAATTGATAGGGAGAGCATTGACTCGCTCGACAGGGTTGCAATAGGTCAGTCGATCGGTCCGTCTCACTCATTCGGCCAATTGCACTGAACGTCCATGGTGTGTGATCCAATGCAATGATGGCCATAAATTGATTCTGATGGTTCACTTCATTGGATGGGTTGGATGGTATGGATGGTGAGATGGATAGAAGGTGAGATGGGTAGAAGGGTATCAAAGGGCTAGTTTGAAAGTGCAATATGGATAAACTGTTTGCTTGAATGAATGAATGATGGATTGATGGATAGTATGCCTCCTTGCTTGATTGAGTTAGCAGAGTATGAATGATTGCTTGATGGATTATTCCACATTAGTTATGATGGGGACTGTCAAGGTACTATTATGACTACTAGTGGTCCTATTAGAATGTGGAAAAGTTCAATCATTCCCTCGTACCTCGGAAATAATTTCATTCCATTTGAATGTGTAATCTATGCAATCTAAAAATGAAAATGAAATGGAACTAAGCATGTATGGACTCTTACTTGAAAACTCTATGGCTAGGAAGACCTTACTTTCACTCCACACCTAAGAGTTATGAGTACATAGGACTAAACTACTCTACAGACGACTAAGGTACGAATACATGTGAACTCGCACATATACGTCCTTGCTATTACGATGTTATGTGAAATCCATCTCCATAATAAATTTATACATCTCTAGCTCTCCATGGGTTGAAATGTGCCATTGAAAAAGAAAGAAATAATAAATTATAAATCACATCGAGACGACCCTTCAGGTTACTTCCCCTCCTTCCTCGGAGAAGGTTTTTACCTTGTCCATTTATAATCGAGAGGAAGAAGCAGAGAAGTTACCCATCATCTCAACCTGAATAAAGGCGACATTGTTGGTGGAGCCATTTTGGTTTGGGTTTGTTGAGGATTGGAATATTGTCCATCGCAGTTGTTGTTTGGACTATATGTTATAGCAGCCTCTGTTTGGCTTATATGTTATAGCAGCCTAACGCTGATAATTCATATAGTTAAGATCCAAGAAACCTCTAATTAAGAGACGAAATTTCTGTTTTGCATTAATTGTTGTTTGTCCCTAAATTTCAGCAAACATAACAAAAGAGTGGTAACACCTGCACACCCAAGTGTGGATTGCACTTACAAATCCCAATAATGGAGGAAAACTTCTCCAAATTGTACTCAACGAATAATGTCATTCGATTGATTGATAAATACTATTTGTGCAAAAAGTGGAGAAAGCCATTATTTATACAAAAGGAGTATACTTGACCATGCTTCCCAAGCTACATTTATGCGGCAATCAAAGTCTGGTTTACTTAATTATACTTACATATTATTGAGCATTATTTTAAGCTAAGTGCCTTTTATAAAGACTTACTAAAAATACTCTTCGACTCGTGAGCTCAAGAACAAAACTATTCATGTACATAGATTTATTTGCATAATAAAGAATGTTGTCTTTTAGGTAAACAACACCTTTGACAATAGAGATTTCCACTTACTTAAACTGAAGACCTGGTCTTACCTGAGTTAGAAGGATTAGGTTAGACCTTTTGAGGTGGGAACTAAAGTCATCTTCAATCTCATTATACCTACCAAGTTCAGCTAAATTGGGCAAAAATATTCAAGAACTCAACAAAATTCCAGTACAGAAAAATTATTTTGTTCAAATAAAATTCAGTTCAGTTGAACAGCATTTGAAATCAACTGAGCTACACAGAATTTCAAGCTGCCAATAACCCCAAATTGCTTCGTCTCAATTCCCACCCAAACCTTCCATTACTCCCCGCCAAACATGAACAGTCAAGGCTGCAATCAACTTCTACTTAAATGGATCCATAGAGCAATGCAAGTGTTCTGTTGACTCTCTCTCAAACCCAAACCCTAACTGAACCAATCAGCCACTCTCGATCCCTAACCGAACCAATACCTACAGGTAAATGTCGAAATATTTACCAGATGGTTGAAAATCTAGGTAAATGATTCTGAAAGAGAATAAGGTAAATAACTAAATATTATCTGACCAGAAAATGACTCGATATTTAGACAACCAAATGAGTTCAGAAGACATTGCTTTTGTCTTTATTATTTAAGACTAAAACTTTAAGAAGGAATCCACGATACCTATCCTGGTTACATTTTTTGACTTTCTAAAATTTTGAAACAATTGTTTACATTTTTTACATTTTTCCTGATCAGTGAGATGTATACTGCCAAATTAAAAAACTGTGTTTTTTTTCCTATCAGTGAGATGTATACTACCAAAATATTCGTACTGAATTGTTTTTAAGAATTTGAATTCGAACTTGCTAACTATGAGTTTTATCACTTACCTTCGCTATGTTCAAATCACACAGCTAGTGACCTACTTTCCAACTAAGCATAGCTAAAGGCTGGCAAATTGACAAGTAAATAAGAAGAAAAAAAATCAGAATTTTGTTTGGCTTGGAGCGAGATAAAGCTGATTTTAAAAGAAGTTCAAAGAAAAAGGTTTTCCATGGCAGAACCCTTAAGAGGTTGTAAACAAAAACAGTTCAAACCATGTTTCAGTTAATCTACTGGTGTAAAGCAACCCTTACTTTTTAGACTCTGTTCTCCTTTTGTTGTTTAGACAATATGAATACATGTAAACAGTTACTTTCTTCTATTAATGGAAATATGATGGTTTTTTCTTCCCTGACAAAAAGCAGCCCTCACTTTCAAGGGAGTTGAATAACAAACTGCATTACACAGGGCCTGGGCTAATCATTGACTAAATCCTCAGGTTCCTGCATCTTATCAGGCATGAATTTGGCCAATACTGTACAACTGAAATGAAAATAATCGCAAAACTGCAACTCCATATGCTCAAAAATGCGATCTAAACATAAATATTATTGTTAGATCTAAGACCTTTGTGATCCATAATATAAGTAAATGTTTTTCGGATTAATCACATCATTAGGATTTGGTTTATGCATTAATGTATATTTTCAGAATTGCACTTCAAACGAAAGATTAATCAAATTCAAGGATCTTTTGGTTTGCCATAATCCTGACAAGGCCGTTGGAAATGGGGCAATTTATATAGATAGACTAATCCTATTAGATAGTTGAAAATAATTCAGCTATTTTCTTCTCTTTTCTCAAATGTGGCCCTAAATTCGTGAAACAAAGCAGTTCTCAAGTAACTTGAAAACCACAATGAGGCATAGGAATTTTAGCAAATGGCTGCTCAGGGGTCAAATCCACAAAAAGTTGAAAGCTTGCATCGGGATTTGAACTCGTAACCCCAGACCATGATGCATCAAATATATCAAAGATAATTATTTAACCACACAGAAATGAAATGCCCAATGTCGAAAAAATATAGAAAAGAGAACGAGTAACTGAATAGCGTACCTTTCGTTACAGAGACGTGCTGAGAAGGCATAATGGGCGTGCATGGCAGATTGGGGGTGAGTATTTGAAATTGGAAATGGATTGGTAATATCAGAATCACGCAAGTTGACACTCTCTTCACTCTTCATGCGGCACCTCGTCAATAGCAGTTCCCAATTATTCTACGTGTCAATCGTTAAAGGTTACGTCATCAACCGCCTTGTTAGTGTGATGGCGGGTTGGTGAGGAAAAGGAAATGGATATTATTTGTGTTAATGGCTATGTTGGTTCACTGTGATGTATGAATAAATGACTGGAGTTTATGGAAGATTGTAATTAACTATTTTTTACACATTTATACTTTTAATGATTTATTTGTTTTATTTTCAAATTGTTAAAATTTCATATATATATATATATATATAATGGAATTATGATTTATTTAAATGGCCATTTACATTTAAAAGTTATAAAAATTAATAAAATAAAATCTTATGAAAAGCAAGATTTTTTTTTGCAAAAATCACATTATCAGACGTGTTTTGAACTATTCAGTGTGGTTCATCTTGTCTTGAGGATGAACCAATTGGATGGTTATAAATGCCTCGACAAAACTATGATAATGTGATTTTTGCCGAAAGTTTTCTTGCTTTTCATACAATTTAATTTTATTAATTTTTATAACTTTTAAATGCCAATTGCCATATAAATAATTCATAATTCCATTATATTTTTTGCATAAAATTTTAACAATTTGAAAACAAAACAAATAAATCATTAAAAAAATAAATGTGTAAAAAATAATATCCAGTCATCTATTGATACATCACAGCGAACCGACATAGCCATTAACACCAATAATATCCATTTCCTTTTTCTCACCAACCCGCCATCACCCTCACAAGGCAAGATTACAAAGAAGCTAGTAAGATTACCTCACACACTGACACTAGAAGCTCAACTAGCCAAAACCCCGGACTGGAAAGCCCTCCATAGCATCTGCGTAGTCTCTCCATAGTCATTACGCAATCTTTGCGACACTCTGCATGAATTTCGCGTTATGGATCTTCTATTGGTTGTATCTGACCCTTTGGCCCCTTCCAGTCTCACACCCCAACTTTCTGGCACTGGATCTGACTGGTCCTCAGCTACAAATCGAAGCTCCTATGGGCTACTGCGCTGCCTTTGTTGGCTCTGCGTAGTCTCTACATAGTTGCTACATTGCCTCTGTTGGTATTGCTCTCTCTTTTCTCTGTTGTGTATTCTTCGACTCAGGAATAGACTTTCCAACTGGAATTACTGCTCCTCTATGAGAGAATCCTCTCGATCGATCTTCTCCCTAAGCACTGCTCATTAAAGAATTTCAATCTCTGGATTCTTTCTCCATTTCGGTGTATTTTCCAAATGACCCTTCAAGTCCTCCTTATAATATTCTCGTTGAAACTTCAACGGCCGAGATTAAATCTCTAATCAACAGCTAAGATTAACTTTTGACTTGATCTCCGCCTTTTCTAGAATATTCACATTGTTTTATTAATACCCTTTAATTATTTTATTTTCCTAAGTTTAGACTAAGGGTGCCTTTAAAAATAATTAATTATTTTAATAAACTCATTCTGAGTGGAATTTTCACAAACAGTTTCTAGGTTCTCTAGAATACATGTGTCCAAGTCTCCCTGCCAAATTTGAGACTTAGAGCACATCCGATGCTACCCAAATCAACACTCCCTCTTAGCAAGGAATGTGCTCTACCAATACCCCCTGCTGAATACTACTCTGATTTTGCAACATCTCCCTTTGCATTGCTGATGTATGACATTGTTGCCCACCAACTCTGCACAAATGTTGCATCTGTATTACTACTGACCCTGCCACTGTCAACACTACATCCGTACTGCAACTCAAATTTTGCATCCGTGCTATTGTTGGTCCTGCCACTACGCTGCAACATTGTTGCTTGCTACAACAGAAAAACATCCAAAACTGAACAAGTGTTCAGCATGATGCATCTCAGTACTGAAGCTCTGACTGTTGCTAGCCTCTGCGTTGTTCCGCTGAAGCTCTTGCACTACTGCTGATTTCTGCTCTTTGCCTTCTTGCACTGTTGCCAACCTTGCTTTGCGCTACTAACCACTGCACTGTCACTTTTTCTCTCCTCTGCACCAACTGGCACTCGTCCATCCTGCTACATCTGATTTGGGCTCCTGTAGCAAGGTATTTATCAGAGAGGTGGACTCCTCAAGGATCCTACCCAACCTGTAGCTCTCTGGGTCTACTGTGAAAATTCCTGAATACAGTTATGCAGAAATCCTACTATAGTATCATAGTTTACTTCTCCTACTTGATTAAGTTATACAAGTTATTTTCAGAAAAATATTAAAAAAATATTGAAGTAAACACTACTAACAGCCTACACACATGCAGATCATTTACTGAATATTACGCTCATTCAACAAAGTGACATAGATTTTTCGACATAAGTCCCCAGAAAAAACCCAATGCGGGAAAACCAGTGCAGCAAATATGAGGGTTTATTATTATTAAGTAGATTCTGAGTACAACAAATATGGGCACCAAATTTGGTTAACCCGATAGAGAAAAAGTAGTTCTACAACTAACCTTCTATTCTGTGACCAAAATTTTGACTGATCCACACCCTCAAACGCGATTTACAAGACTCAGCCCAATTCTGGCCCTAGAAACCCCAGCGCTGCCCCTGAAGCCCCAGTGTTAGCCCTGCTAGGCTCTACGTGCCTCTTCGTTGCTCAGAAGGGGACTGTGTAACACCAGAGTGGGTGACACAGTTCTTACGCTGCCTCTAGAGGCTCCTGCGTAACTTTGGAAGCCCTCTGAAGCTGTGTTGTGTAGCTGCTGCGTAACTGTTGCTGTTGTTTCCCTTGCTCCTCTGAGCTGACCCTGAAAGTTGCTCCTCTGCCTCTTACTGACTCTTGGCTCCAGGATCAAATCATCCCCTCAGCCAATACTACCCCTCGCTACAGAAAACTCCTTCGGAAATTCTTAGCAAACCCTGTCGTAGAATTCCAACTTAGTTTCTCAGCTCTGCTTCCCTGTGTGTGTCTCCAAATGACCCTCAAGCCTTTCTCTTATACTTTTTTGTTGAACACATCAACGGCCGAGATTAAATCACTTATCAATGGCTGAGATTAAAAGACTGGTTGATCTGCGTCACTTAGAACATTTCAGCGCATGTGTTAATTAATTCACTTTAATTATTTAATTTCCCTAAGTTTAGACTTAAGGATTACATTAAAATAATTAATTATTTGAATAACTTTAACACCAAATGAAATTTCTCCAAACACTTTATGGGTTTTGGAGTTGATGTGTTTCTTAGCCCCTCCACAAAGTTTCAGGGCAAGATCACACCTGATGCTACCCCAACTACACAAAATCTCAACACTCCCTCTTAGCACGGAGTGTGCTCTAGCAATACATCCACACCATGTATTGCAAGATCTTGGAATTAGTTTATGTGCTGCTGATGCTTGGAATGTTGCCCTCCATCCACTGCATTGCTACTCTCTGTACTGTTGCCCATGTCACTGCCACTGACACTGCCACATCGGTACTGCATCTCCCTCTCAACTTGCTGCATCATGCTGCCCATAGCACTACCACTGCTAATTGCTGCACTGCAACTCAGTTACCGAGAAGTAAGCAACTGAAAGAGTCATGCCCAATCGTTGATAGAAAAGTCAGGATGCATCCCATCATAGAAGCTCCCTTGGCTGCTGATTTATGATGTCCCCCTGAAGCCACTGCACTGCTACAGCTCTGCACTGCATTAGCACTGACTCTTTGTGCTGCTGAAGTCCCATCAGCCTTTGCGTTGTTGCCTCTATGTTGTTGCTGCCTCTGCATCACGGTGCTCCCTCTTCAGCTCTTCAGCACTCTCCTCTACTTCACTGTGACCTTCTGCAACCATCTCCTGACTCATCCCGCTACCGTCTTAAGGCTCCCGTAGTCGGATGTGATCCAAGAGTAGGGCTGACTCAAGGATCCCACCACCTTGATCTGTAGTTGCTCTATAGATCCATGTCACCCCACCTCTTCTCTCGAGGCACATGAGCACTCATGGCTACATCATCATCAGAGCCATCATCCTTTGTTGTTGCAGCCTTGGATTCAGAAGATCCTTTGTCCTTCCTCTTAGGACAAGTGTTGTCGAAGCGTCCAAGTTCGCCACAGTTAAAGCACCGGACCTTGGAAAGATCCTTCTTCTTCTTCCCTTGTTGCTTTCGTTCCTTTGATGCAAGGTCTACATCATCCTCCTCTTCTTTCTTCACTCTGGTTGATTCGCTTCCGCTGCTTTGCCTCTTGGTGAATCTCCTGATTTCCTCTTGATGGAGGATTTCCCACATGTTTTCTCATAATGGTAACGCTGCCCTGCCCAAAATGCTTTGGACAAACGTTTCCCATTCTTCAGAGACTGCATTTAGGGCAGTCCTCACTAGAAGCCCCTCATCCGGATTTGCACCCGTGGCAATCAGTTGATCCTGAATAGTCTGAAGTTTGAAGAGGAATGGATCTATCTCCTCACCCTTCTGCATCTAGAACAACCACATCTAATTCTCCAGAAGCATCCTTCTTTGGACCGTTCCTCCCTGATACATCGTGTCCAATGCTACCCACATCTCATTTGTCGTATTCTTTCCAGCAACATGAGGCACGATGTGGTCTTTGACTCCGTCCATAATCAGACTCTTAGCTCACGCTTGATTTTCTTCGTACTTCTTTAGAGGATCTGCATCGGTTGGCACAGCTAGGAGTCAGGACTTTCTCCGCATGATCCTTAAGGCCATACTCATCTAGGACTGATAGGATTCTAGCCCTCTAGATAACGAAGTTGGACATACCGTCCAACCTATCCTAATCTTTGAGTCCATATGGCACCATCTGCTTAGATCTGTCAAAACAGATACTCTTCTCCCTCTTTCTGTTGCAATACTCAACAGAAAATGTTGGATTTGGGTTTCTTGGTGATTAGAAATCCTCTATAGTAGTTGCTCCCTCCGACAACTGATTTCCCTCCTGGAAATCTTCATCCAAACACAATCGAACAGTACTCTTCGATCGCCCAAATCGAATCTCAGATCTGTTTGGCTCAGATTTGTTGAGTGACTGTCTTCCTCCCGCTCTTTGTTGACTTAGCTAGGCACAATTTTGCACTGGAAGAATCTGCACCACACCAGCACCGTTGAAGATCTGAAGCATTGCTTCTGGATCTTGGCAAAACTTCTCTGCGACAGGAAGAATGACTGGAATGCATCCCACTGATTGGCCCAGCGTAGCCTCAGCGCTGCTCAAAAGTGGACTGTGTAACCCCAGAGTGGGTGACGCAGTCCTTATGCTGGCCTAGGAAGGCACTGCGTAAGCCTGCTGGCCTTCTGTAGCTACAACGCTGCCTCTTCCTGGGTCTGCGTCCTCCTGTTGCCACGTTGCCCCTTCCGAATCTCTGTTGCTTCTGCTGTTGTCCTATAGAAAAATATTATTCAACTTGATCTACTATCGCTTTGATACTATGTGAAAATTCCTGAATACAGTTATGTAGAAATCCTACTGTAGTATCATGGTTTACTTCTCCTACTCAATTAAGTTATACAAGTTATTTTCAGAAAAATATTCAGAAAATATCGAAGTAAACACTACTAACAGCTTACACACATGCAGATCATTTACTAAATATTACGCTCATTCAACAAAGAAACACAGATTTTTAGACATAAGTCCCCAAAAAACCCAATGTGGGAAAACCGGTGCAGCAGATATGAGGGTTTATTATTATTAAGTAGATTATGAGTACAGCAAATCTGGGCACCAAATCTGGTTAAACCGACACAGAAAAATTAAATCTGCAACTAACCTGTTGTTTTGTGACCAAACTTCTGACTGATCCACACCCTCAAACGCGATTTACAAGACTCAGCCCAATTCTGGCCCTAGAAACCCCAACGCTGCCCCTGAAGCCCCAGTGTCAGCCTTGCTAGGCTCTGCATGCCTTTCCATTGCTCAGAAGGGGACTGTGTAACCCCATAGTGGGTGACAGTCCTTACGCTGCCTCTAGAGGCCCCTGCGTAACTCTGGAAGCCCTCTAAAGCTGTAACGCCGCCCCTCCTAGGCCTGCGTAGTGGCTAAAGTTGTGTTTCGCAGCTACTGCATAATTGTTGCTGTTGTTGCCCTTGACCCTGAAAGTTGCTTCTCTGCCTCTTGTTGAATCTTGGCTCCGGGATCAGATCATCCCCTCAGCCAATACTACCCCTCGCTACAGAAAACTCCTCCGGGAATTCTTAGCAAACCCTGCCCTAGAATTCCAGCTTAGTTTCTTAGATCTGCCTCCGTGTGTGTGTCTCCAACTGACCCTCAAGCCTTTCTCTTATACTTTTTCATTGAAAACATTAATGGCCGAGATTAAATCACTTATCAATGGCTGAGATTAAAAGACTGTTTGATCTGCGTCACTTAGAATATTTCAGCACATGTGTTAATTAATTCACTTTAATTATTTAATTTCCCTAAGTTTAGACCTAGGGATTACATTAAAATAATTAATTATTTGAATAAATTTAACTCCAGATGAAATTTCTCCAAATGTTTTATGGGTTTGGGAGTTTATGTATTTCTTAGCCCCTCCACAAAGTTTCAAGGCTAGGTCGCACTCGATGCTTCCCCAACTACACAAAATCTCAACACTCCCTCTAAGCATAGAGTGTGCTCTAGCAATACATCCACACCATGTATAGCAAGATCTTGGAATTAGATTATGTGTTGTTGATGCTTGGAATGTTGCACTCCATCCACTGCACTGCTGCTCTCTGTACTGCTGCCCATGTCACTGCCACTGACACTGCCACATCGGTATTACATCTCCCTCTCTACTTGCTACATCATGCTGCCCATAGCACTACCACTGCTAACTGCTGCACTGCAACTCAGTTGCTGAGAAGTAAGCAATTGAAATACTCCCGCGCAATCGTTGACAGACAAATCAAGATGCATCCCATCACTGAAGCTTCCTTGGCTGTTGATTTTCACTGCCCCATGAAGCCACTGCACTACGTTAGCACTGCCTCTCTACGTTGTTGAACTCCCATCAGCCTCTGCGTTGTTGCCTCTACGTTGTTGCTGCCTTTGCATCACGCTGCTCCCTCTTCAGCTCTTCAGCACTCTCCTCTGCTTCACTGTGACCTTCTGTGACCATCTCCTGACTCATCCCGCTACCATCTTGAGGCTCCCGTAGCACGTATGTGATCCAAGAGTAGGGCTGACTCAAGGATCCCACCACCTTGATCTGTAGTTGCTCTATAGATCCATGTCACTCCACCTCTTCTCTCAAGGCACATGAGCACTCATGGTTGCATCATCATCAGAGTCATCATCCCTTGTTGTTGCAGCCTTGGATTCAGAAGATCCTTCGTCCTTCATCTTAGGACAAGTGTTTTCGAAGTGTCCAAGTTCGCCACAGTTAAAGCACCAGACCTTGGAAAGATCCCTCTTCTTCTTCCCTTGCTGCTTTCGTTCCTTTGATGCAAGGGTTGCATCATCCTCCTCTTCTTTCGTCACTCTGTTTGATCTGCTTCCGCTGCTTTGCCTCTTGGTGAATCTCCTGATTTCCTCCTGACGGAGGATTGCCCACATGTTTTCCCATGATGGTAACGCTGCCCTGCCCAAAATGATTTTCACAAACGTTTCCCATTCTTCAGAGACTGCATTTAGGGCAGTCCTCACTAGGCGCCCCTCATCCAGATTTGCACCCATGGCAATCAGTTGATCACAAATAGTCTGAAGTTTGAAGAGGAATGGATCTGTCTCCTCACCCTTCTGCATCTAGAACAACCACATTTGATTCTCCAGAAGCATCCTTCTTTGGACCAAGCCTCCCTGATACATCGTGTCCAATGCTACCCACATCTTATTTTCCGTATTCTTTCTGGCAACATGAGGCACGACGTGGTCTTTGACTCCTGTCCATAATCAAAATCTTAGCTCGCGCTTGATTTTCTCGTACTTATTTAGAGGATCTGCATCGGTTGGCACAACAGCTAGGAGTCAGGACTTTCTCCGCATGATCCTTGAGGCCATACTCATCTAGGACTGATAGGATTCTGGCCCTCTTGATAATGAAGTTGGACATACTGTCCAACCTATCCTAATCTCTCAGTCCATATGGCGCCATCTGCTGTCAGAATAGATACTCTTTTCCCTCTTTCTGTTGCAATACTCAACAGAAAATGTTGGATTTGGGTTTCTTGGTGATTAGAAACCCTCTATAGTAGTTTCTCCCTCCGACAACTTATTTCCCTCCTGGAAATCTTCATCCAAACACAATCGGACAGTACTCTCCGATCCCCCTAATCGAATCTCAGATCTGTTTGGCTCAGATCTGCTGAGTGACTGTCTTCCTCCCGCTCTTTGTTGACTTAGCTAGGCACAATTTTGCACCGGAAGAATCTCCACCACACCAGCACCGTTGAAGATCTGAAGCACTGCTTCTGGATCTTGGCAAAACTTCTCTGCGATAGGAAGAATGACTGGAGTGTGTCCCACTAACTGGCCCAGCGTAGCCTCAGCACTGCTCAGAAGTGGACTTTGTAACCCCAAAGTGGGTGACGCAGTCCTTACGCTAGCCTAGGAAGTCACTACATAAGCATGTTGGCCTTCTGTAGCTACAACGCTGCCCCTTCCTGGGTCTGCGTCCTCCTGCTGCTATGCTGCCCCTTCCGGACCTCTGCTACTTCTGTTGTTGTCCTACAGAAAAATATTATTCAGCTTGATCTGCTATCGCTCTGATACTATGTGAAAATTCCTAAATACAGTTATGCATAAATCTTACTGTAGTATCATGGTTTACTTCTCCTACTTGATTAAGTTATACAAGGTATTTTCAGAAAAATATTTAGAAAATACCGAAGTAAACACTACTAACAACCTTCACACATGCAGATCATTTACTGAATATTACGCTCATTCAACAAAGTGACACAGATTTTTGGACATAAATCCTCGAAAAAAACCCAATGCGAGAAAACCGGTGCAGCAGATATGAGGGTTTATTATTATTAAGTAGATTTTGAGTACAACAAATCTGAGCACCAAATATGGTTAACCCGACAAAGAAAAAGTAGATCTGCAGCTAACTTGATGTTATGTGACCAAAATTCTGGTAGATCCACACCCTCAAACAGGATTTACAAGACTCAGCCCAATTCTAGACCTAGAAATCCCAGCGCTGCCCCTGAAGCCCCAGCGTTAGCCCTGCTAGGCTCTGCATGCCTCTACACTACTCAGAAGGGGACTGCGTAACCCCAGGGTGGGTGACGCAGTCCTTACGCTACCTCTGGAGGCCCCTGCGTAACTCTGGAAGCCCTCTGAAGCTGCAGTGATGCCCCTCCTAGGCCTGCGTAGCGACTGATGCTGCGTAACTGCTGCTGCTGCTACCCTTGCTCCTTTGTGCTGACCTTGAAAGCTGCTCCTCTACCTCTTGCTGACTCTTGGCTCCGGGATCAAATCATCCCCTCAGCCAATACTACCCCTCGTTGCAGAATACTCCTCCGGAAATTCTTAGCAAACCCTTCCCTAGAATTCTAGCTTAGTTTCTCAACTCTGCCTCCGTGTGTGTCTCCAATTGACCCTCAAGCCTTTCTCCTATACTTTTTCGTTGAACAGATCAACGACCGAGAATAAATCACTTATCACCGGCTGAGATTAAAAGACTGTTTGATCCACATTACTTAGAATATTTCAGCACATGTGTTAATTAATTCACTTTAATTATTTAATTTCCCTAAGTTTAGATTTAGGGATTACATTAAGATAATTAATTATTTGAATAACTTTAACATCAGATGAAATTTCTCCAAACGCTTTCTAGGTTTTGGAGTTTGTGTTTTTTAGCCCCTCCACAAAGTTTTAGGGCTAGAGCACACCCGATGCTACCCCAACTACACAAAATCTCAACATCTACAACTCCAAATCACCCCACCTCCCTCCTGGAGGTATATGGGCAATCAAGGCGAACTCTGACCTCCTCATATTACTACTGCTACTGCTCTGTTGATTCTTCTGCACAGATGTTGCAACTACTGCAATAATGAGTCTGCTCTCCTCAAATCGTGAAGTACTAGCTTCCATAGGACCACTGCCTTTGAAACTAGACTCCCTCTGAGTTTCGATCTCCATATGGGAAATCTCTTTGCTCCCCCTAGAAACTCGTAGTGTCCTCCTGTGCTGGAAATTGGACTGCGTAGCTCTGCACTGGGAATCTCCTCGCTGGAACTGAACCTACATACTGCAACTGGGCAATTCACACTGCTTGTGTCGCTACAACTAGTTCAACATCTGTCTCCCTCTGAAACTAGACTGCAAGTAGCTATGCAGTGGTCATCTAAATGACTGACTGCTCCTGCTGACACTGTGATCCTCCTACTACTGATTATGCTAGGCTTTTGTAGCAAGGATACTAATCCATGTGAGAAATCTGCAGCAGCTGGATCTAATTTGCTGCTCTTCCATGGACCCTGCCCATCTCAGGGCATCTCTACAAAAATGTCGAATTTCTCCCTCTCTCTCCTCTGCAGAGCTGCTGGCCTGGCCTACACACTCCCTGTTAGAGATGGTAGATCTTCCAATCAATACTGTTGCTCAGCTCTTGAAAAAATATAATTCCCCGGCTAGGAATTTCCTGAGGAAGAAAATTCCCTCAAAGTGTCTCCAGATTCTCTTCTGACGCTTTCTGCACCAGCGATCACTGCTATGCAGAAAAATGCGTCCCTCCAGCTATTGATCTGCGCAAATCTGTTGCGCTTCTCCCTTTGCCTCTGGCAAATTGGAAAAATCCTACCTCTTTGTCGGCTAACTCAAAGAGAGATTTTCCTTGCTGATCTAGCCCTCCTAGCTTGGACTCGCACTTCACTGGGAAATCGATCTGCTGCTTACATAGCTCTTTGATCCTCGGTTTCTGATACAACACTGGATATGTTGGATCTTCTCTCTTGCTCCTCCCACGCTGAGCTACACAAGCTTTGATACCATGTGAAAATTCCACTACTTAGACTCCTACGACAGCAACTGATGGAAAGTCTTTGATATGTTATTTACTTAACAAATTATTTACTGTGTTCTACAAGAAAATATTGAAATCCATACACTACAACCTTCACAAATAAAATTGCGGAAGAAAACAAGTGCGGAAACAAGATCTGATCAATAGAAAATCATAGACACATCTGACACCGTTATATGTGGACTTAGGACTAATGTCCCTGGAAAAACCCAATGCGGGAAAACCAGTGCAATAGCTGAGGGTTTATATATTATGCAGTAAATTTCTGAATACAAACTAGATGCCTGGTTGGCTATCCTCACAGACAATCTAATAGAGATGCTAGTGAGATTACTTCACACACTGACACTAGAAGCCCAACTGGCCAAAATCCCGGACTCGCAAGCCCTCCATAGCCTTTGCATAGTCTCTGTGTCACTCTACGTGGGGAATGCGTGGCTTCTACTGACTTGATCTGACCCTCTAGCCCCATCAGGTCTCACACCCCAGCTTTCTGGCGTTGGATCTGACTGATACTCAACTAAAACTCGAACCTCCTCTGGGCTACTGCGCTGCCTCTACTGGCTCTGCGTAGTCTCTGCGTAGCTGCTATGCTTCCTCTGTTGGTATTGCTCTCTGTTTTCTTTGTTGTGTATTCTCCGGCTCAGGAATAGACTTTCCAACCGGAATTACTACCCCTCCCTGCAAGCATCCTCTCTATCGATCTTCTCCCTGAGCACTACTCACTAAAGAATTTTGATCTCTAGATTCTTTCTCTGTCTCGGTGTATTTTCCAAAAGACCCTTCAAGTCTTTCTTATAATCTTCTCGTTGAAACTTCAACGGCCGAGATTAAATCTCTAATCAACAGCCGAGATTAAATCTCTAATCAACGACTAAGATTAACTTTTGACTTGATCTCTGCCTTTTTCAGAATATTCACATTGTTTTATTAATACCTTTAATTATTTTATTTTCCTAAGTTTAGACTTAGGGTCCCTTTAAAAATAATTAATTATTTTAATAAAACTCATTCTAAGTGAAATTTTCACAAACGGTTTCTAGGGTCTCTGGAATACATGTGTCTAAGTATCCCTGCCAAATTTGAGACTTAGAGCACATCTGATGCTACCCAAAACAACAGATTTCACCCTTGAGCAACCATTTGCTAAAATTCCTGCGCCTTCCTGTGGTTTTCAGGGTACTTGAGAACTGCTTTGTTTCACAAATTTAGGGCCACATTTGAGAAAATAGAAGAAAATAGCTTAATTATTTTCAACTGTCTAAGAGGAGTAGTCTATATATATAAATTACCCATTTCCAACTGCCTTGTCGAGGTTATGGCAAACCAAAAGATCCCTGAATTTGATTAATTTGTTGTTTAAAGTGCAATTCTGAGTTCCGACAATCTACATTAATGCATAAACCATTAAAATACAATAATATTTATGTTTAGATCGCAGTTTTGGGCTAATGGAGTTGCATTTTTGCGGTTATTACCATTTCAGTTGTAGAGTATCGGCCAAATTCATGCCTGAGAAGATGCAGGAACGTGAGGATTTAGTCAATGATTAGCCCAGGCCCTGTGTAATGCAGTTTATTATTCAACTTCCTTGAAGGTAAGGGTTGTTATTTTTCAAGGAAGAAAAAAAGATCATATTTCCATTAATAAAAGAAAGTAATTGTTTACATGTATTCATATTTTCTAAATGACAAAAAGAGAATAGAGTCTAAAAAGTAAGGGCTGCTTTACACCGGTAGATTAACTGAAACATGGTTTGAACTGTTTTTGTTCTGCAACATCTTAAGGGTTCTACCATGGACAACCTTTTTCTTTGAACTTTTATTAAAATCAACTTTATCTCGCTCCAAGCCAAACAAAATTCTGAATTATTTTTGCGTATTTACTTCCCAATTGGCCAGCCTTTAGCTATGCCTAGCTGGAAAGTAGGGTCACTAGCTGTGCGATTTGAACATAACGAAGGTAAGTGATAAAACTCATAGTTAGCAAGTTCGAATTCGAATTCCTAAAAACAATTCAGTATTGAAAATTTTGGTAGTATACATCTCATTGATAGGGAAAAAACACAGTTATTTAATTTGGTTGTATACATCTCAGTGATCAGGAAAAATGTAAAAAATGTAAACAATTGTTTCAAAATTTTAGAAAAAAACACCTCTATATCTCTATTACTATGTTAAGTTGGACCATATTGTCTTTGTCGCTAGAGCTCTTTTCTTCTTAGACTAACATGCATAATGGGGAGGGAAGAATTCTGAATGACAACATTTTCATTCAGATAGGTGATACTCATGCCTATTATTACTTTCATAAAACCATCAGCAAAAGAGGAGGCTTGTTGTTAGGTCCCTATATTACTAGTGTAGTCCCTTATTGTTGTTAGTGTGGCCCCCTTATTGTTATTGTTGTAACCCTGTAACCCCCATATTGTTATTATTGTGCCCTTACATTATTATTGTTAGGTTGGCTATGATTATATTGTGTCCCCATGGACTCCTATATATAGAAAGGAGGCTTTGTCATTTGTATCATCCAAGAATTGTTCATTTATGTAATGTAAAAGAGGTTTCGCCCTCGAAGTGGTTGATTTCTAAGGCTTTGATCTCTCTTTTCTTCTATTTCTGGAGCTGGTTTCATAACATTTGATACCAGAGCTTTGGATTCTAGGGTTTCGCTACTCCAAACAGGTCATCGTGGAATTTTCGCTATAACTTGTTTTCTACGAAGGTTCAGAAGATGAAATTTTTACTACAAGAAGCCGAAATCCTGAGGAACATCGTATAAAAATTTCAGATCTTGGTTCGCAATATTTTCAGAGATATGATCTGTGGAAATTAGGGTTTTTGCAGGTTCTTGAATTTCATCTAAAATAGGTGACCTTGGGAAAATCGTCATAACTCTCTCTCTGAGCATCGGATGGGAATTCTGTAAAAATTGGCCAAAAATTCACAGACTGTAGTTTTCTGTGTATCAATTTCAGAGACGAAGGAGGAAACAGTGACACGTGGCACGCCGTACAAATTCGCTCTACTGGACCAGTCCATAATTAGGTCATTGTGGGAGATTGGGCATAACTTTGTCTTGAAGCATCAAAATCAGGTCAGGCCTGTGGCGTTCGAAAGAAGATTTAGAGGGCTACTACAAGACCAAGTTTCAGATATTGAAGATCTGAAATCACAAAGATAATTCAGTTTCAATATCGAGCTCCTCAAAAGCAAGAAAAAAGTGTGTATTTGTTTTTTCAAACTGTATAAGTCTTGTTTGAAAAATCAGTTTGAAGTGATTTGAAGGGAATATTGAAGGATAGATATCAGTATTGAGTTATAAAATGCCCCCTAAAAAGAATTCAACACCCATTAAGCCATCAGAATACTCTACTATGACTCATGAAGAGGAATAAGTGCAACATGATGTATCAAAATTACAAAAGCAAGTGCACCAAATTTCGCTGTAGCAAAGAGCATCAAAAAATGAATGGAAGTTTTGAAGAAAAGAGTGGAAGCTAAGATGGATGGTTTAAAGAAAGGCATGGAATGGCATGGAAGCTAAGATGGATGGCATTGAAGCTAATATGGATGACATCGACAAAAAAATGAAAGACAACACAGAAGACATGAAGAATGATCTAAAAGAAGACATGGAAGGTTTGAAGGAAGGTTTGACAAAGTTGATACAAGAAATGAGTCCTAATGGAGAAAAGATAGTAGAGGAAACTCATGATGAGAACAATATGTCAATATGAATTTTAATCGTGATTTCATAAACTCTAATTTTGGATGGAAGACTCACCATGGATATGAGGAAGTTTGATGGCAAGGATCCCGTAACATGGCTACTACAGATGGAGCAATATTTTGATCTCCATAATGTGAAAAACAAACAAAAGGTACGCATTGCAACTTTACATTTAGAACAAAATACATTTGTATGGTATCGATGACTTTGCTCTCGTAAAAAAATTGTCACTTGGTCAATTTTTACAGAGGAAATGCTAGCACATTATGAGAATACAAAGATAAACACCTTCTTTAGCCAATTGATAAATCTCAAACAAAAAGTTTCAATGGTGGAGCACATTGATGACTTCCAAAAATTGAATATAAAGGTAGCTGATATTCCAGAGGAACACAGGATTGATGTCTTCTTAGGGACTTTAAAGGATAACATCCAACATGAGTTTCGCCTTTGGGAACTTGATTCATTGGAGAAGGCATTCAGGTTGGCAAGAAAAATTGAATGTAAATTATGGCGACAAGGAAGTCTACCACTCACATCTATAAAGATGGAAGTGTTGCCACTCCTGGACTTCCACAACCTACAAGGTTGACACCACAACAATTGGAAGAAAAAAGAGCAAAATGGCTTTGCTACAGTTGTGATAGAAAATATACTAAAGGTCATAAAGTGTGCTGAGAAGAAATTATTTTACATAGATTGTGAAGAGGAGGAAGAAAATGAACAAGAAACTTCAAAAGAAGAGGATATACACCAAGAACCAACCTTAGAGAAAGAAGAAATGAGTCCAACCATATCCTGTAATGCATTGGCAAGAATTACCACTCCTCAAACTCTCAAGATAGAAGGACATATCAAGAAGAAAAAGGTAATAGTTTTGATTGACTCTGGTAGTACCCATAATTTTATTCTTTGTAAGGTAGCCAAGGAATTGAATTGCTTCCTATACCCAGCACTAGAATGTCAAGTGATGGTTGCAAATGGAGGAACTATAAATTGCTCTAAAAAATGTCATAATATCAAGATAACCATGGGGGAATATGTATTGAATAGTCCAATGCTTTCCATTCCAATGGGAAGTGTTGATGTTGTACTAGGAGTACAATGGTTACAATCTTTAGGGACGGTAGCTTTTAATTTCCAAGAAATTTTCTTGAAATTTTTTCGGAAAGAAAGGAAGTTGAATTATAGGGTATCGCAGGAAGCCAAGAAAGATAATAAGCTCTAATGTCGTGACAAAGCTTTTGAAAAAATAACAGCGTTATTGCACAATTATACTCACTAGAAGTTCCAACATCAAAATCATCTATTTCTCTAGATCTCCAAAAAGTCTTGGACAATCATTCCAAGGTGTTTGAAACTACCAAAGGACTCCTACCTATTCATGATCATGATCATGATATTCATTTGATTACAGGAAGTGTTTCACCAAATATCAGGCCTTACAAATATCCTTATGTCCAAAAGAGCGAAATTGAACGTATGATTGCAGAAATGTTAGAGGCTGGTATAATTCAATCGAGCCAAAGTTCTTTCTCTGCTCTAGTAGTATTGGTGCACAAGAACGATGGATCATGGCGTATGTGTTTCGATTATAGGGAGCTCAATAAGCTCACTATTAAAGATAAATTTCCCATTCCTGTTATTGATGAATTATTGGATGAAATACATGGAGCAATTTATTTTACCAAGTTGGATCTTCGTTCAGGATATCATCAAATTAGAATGAAGACTAAAGATATTCCGAAAACAACATTGGAACTCATGAGAGTCATTATGAATTTTTGGTCATGCCTTTTAGCCTTATCAATGCACCTTCTGCATTTCAAAGGTTGATGAATTCCATTTTCAAACCCTTCCTTAGAAAATGTGTGTTAGTAGTTTTTGATGATATACTAATCTACAGCAGGTCTTGGAAGGATCATGTTCAACATGTTGACAGGGTGCTCAAACTATTGGAGGAGAAACAATTATATCCAAAAACCTCCAAATGTTTCTTTGGAGTACAAGAGGTGGAATATCTGGGTCATATTGTATCTCACAAGGGTGTTAAGGTAGACCCTAACAAAATTAAAGCCTTTAAGGAATGGAAAGTCCCCACATCCATAAACAAGTTGCGAGGATTTCTGGGTTAACAGGGTATTATCGCAAGTTTGTTAAGAATTATGGGAGAATAGCAGCACCTCTAACAACATTATTGAAGAAAGATGCATTTTCATAGACTCCTGAAGCAACTAAGGCCTTTGAACGTCTTAAAGAGGCAATGTGCCTAGCACCGGTCTTAGCTACACCAGACTTCACAAAAACCTTTATTGTGGAATGTGATGTCTCAGGAAATGGAATTGGTGCAGTTTTAATGCAGGAAGGAAGACCCATTGCTTTTGAAAGTCGTCCAATCAAAGGAAAGTATTTACAGAAACCTATTTATGAGAAGGAAATGTTAGCAATGCTACATGCACTAAAGAAATGGCGAACTTACCTAATGGGAAGACACTTCAAGGTAAAAACTGATCATGATAGTCTTAAACACTTTTTGGAACAAAGACTATCTTCAGAAGAGCAGCAAAAATGGGTCACAAAGATGTTGGGTTATGACTTTGAAATCATCTACAAAAAAGGGAACCTAAATGTTGTTGCATATGCACTCTCAAGAAAGGATGAAAAGGTGGAAGCATTGCTTTGCGCCATTTCTATTATCCAACCAGATTGGAATACCGAAGCAAGGGATGAATGGAAAAAGGACGAAGAAGGGTGGACACCCATTCAAAAGTTGCAGCAAGATCCTACTACATCTGATACATTTAGTTGGAAAAATGATTCCTTATGGTACAAAGATCGCTTATATCTTTGTAGGAATTCCCAACTAAAACAAAAGATTATTTTGGAATTGCACACTTCTCCCTTAGGAGGACACTAAGGATTTTTAAAAAATTACGACAGGGTGAAGAAAGAATTTTTTTGGGATGGCCTTAAATATGATATTCAAAAGTCTGTGGCGGAATGTTTGGTTTTCCAGCAAAATAAAGTTGAGACAATTAAGACCCCAGGCCTTCTACAGCCTTTATCCATTCCAAGTCAACGTTGGGAGGAGATTTCAACAGATTTTATCAGAGGTTTACCTAAGTCCGAAGGAAAGAGTGTCATCATGGTGGTAGTTGATAGACTTATCAAGTATGCACACTTTTGTGCACTATGTCATCCATTTAAAGCAAGTACAGTTGCTACTGCATTTATGGAAACAATTCAAAAGCTACATGGAAATCCAAATATTATTGTAAGCGACAGAGATCCCATTTTTACTCGAAATTTTTGGCCAGAATTTTTTTCTTGTTTGGGTACTCAACTAGCTCATAGCTCATCTTATCATCCTCAATCCGATGGGAAAACTGAGATAGTGAACAAATGTTGGGAAGGATATCTTCCTTGTTTGTATTTGATAAACAAACATAATGAGTCAAGTGGTTACCTCTAGCTGAATGGTGGTATAACACTTCCTTCCATACTGCACCAAAAATGACTCCATTTATGGCACTTTATGGATATCATCCACCGTCCATCACATCATCTTTAAGAGAAAATTCTAAGTTTCAAGCAGTGGAAGATCACATCGAGCATCAACAACAAGTTCTCCAACTCTTAAAGAATAACCTAAATTTGGCACAAAATCGAATGAAACAACAGGCAAATCAACATCGCAGCAAGAGAAGTTTTGATGTAGGAGACTTGGTATTTTTACGGCTACAACCATACAAACAAATGTCCCTCAAGCAAGCTAAGAAGGATAATAAATTATCGCCAAATTACTATGGTCCTTACAAGGTGTTGCAAAAGATTGGTACTATGGCATACAAATTGGAGCTTCCTACTTCTTCTTGAGTGCATCCAGTTTACCATGTTTCATGCTTAAAAAAGGTTATAGCTGACAAACTTCCAATTCAAACAATATTGTCAGAACTTGATGAGGAAGGAAAAATCATATTGAAACTTGAAGCAGTCACGGAAACAAGAACTCAACAGCGACGAAATCGATCAATTTCAGAGTATCTCATCAAGTGGAAGAACTTACCCACTGAAGATTCTACATGGGAGGATGATAATTTTATACAGAAGCATCCAAAGCTACTCAAGCGTTGAGGACAACACTTCCTTGAAGGAGAGGGGCATGTTAGGTCCTTATATTACTAGTGTAGTTCCTTATTGTTGTTAGTGTAGCCCCCTTATTGTTATTGTTGTATCCCTGTAACCCCCATATTGCTATCATTGTGCCCTTACATTATTATTGTTAGGTCGGCTAGGATTATATTGTGACCCCATGGACTCCTATATATAGAAAGGAGGCTTTGTCATTTTTATCATCCAAGAATTGTTCATTTATGTGGTTGCCCCCTCGAAGTGCCTGATTTCTAAGGCGTTGATCTCTCTTTTCTTCTATTTCTAGAGCTGGCTTCATAACACCTGCCTAGAAAAATGAGACAAGTGACACTTTGCAAGAAGCACGTGTGAACCATGCAAGGTTTGTTATTTTCCATGTTGCATGCCAGAATCCTAGTTGTCATATTCTATATGTTCTACATTTTGGAGGGTTTTTCGACATATTTTCCGGTCTAATTTGCCCAGAATCTAGTCGGGATTTCTTGTAATTACAAGTTTGAGTTGTAAACTCTCCACAATCTGAGTGCCCCAAGATTTTTTTAGGGTGTTGGATCCATATATGGAGTCAAAAACCCATTTTAAACTAGATTAAAAAAAAAAAAATCATTTAAACAACAAAAATTAAGATTTGGCCGAAAAAAATTGTCGACCAAAAACTCCAAAATATAACATGTTTAGACAATGCCTAAGTTACCACTAAATATGTTTCCTCCCATGTGTTTATACTTTTTAGCCACTAAACTATTGGCATCAAGTTTGTATTCGACAAGAAGGCCTACATTTTATCCAACTCTAATATGGTGGAAAGCCAGAGAGCCTGACTACTTGCTTCAAACCATTAAGCTATAATTCAATTCACAATTTCAAGGCAACATAATGTTCAAAATGGGTTGCATGCTCTTCACCACACTTGCCTTCCACACATTTGGTGCATTAAATCAAAAGGAGAGAGAAATTACGATTGTTAATAATCATAGTGGGCTGAGGGCTAGCATATTCTCGATAGGTTATACCATTTTTAGATTGTTGTCTTTGTCCAACTTGGTGCCCTGCTTAACGGTTTGATCCTCATAGTCTCGCAATCAACGGGAAAACAATACCCCTTAACTCAGGATGGTGAAGTTACTGGGGGGGAATTATCCTTACAGTTCTATCTCATTTGAAGTGACAACATTTGCATTTTAACGAAAGTTGTTCATACCGCAGCTTTTGTAGGTCAGACACTTAAGGAAGTGGCTCAAATATCAGTTTCAATTCACTAGAGGATATATTTCTTGTTTGGATTGATTAGTGGTAGGCCAGTGAGTTGAATTATTTGGTAGTGCATGGTGTTAAGTAGAGTTAGGTGGCAAATAGCAAGGGGGGAAGTTATTGTGTGGGATGAGCTCAAAAGCCGAGGCGTTGAGGGCCTCTGCAACCTTGAACCCACCTTTTAACACTGGAACCATGCCTACTACTTTTAACCCACATTACCATCTCCCGAAGATTCATAATCTAGGAACTATGCACTAACTAATCTAGATGCTATGTAAGAGCATAGGAGGAGGGTACTGAGAGATAGACCACCTTAAAGCATATTCACCTGGTATAACACGCAAAGCCCTAATCACCATATCCCTTATTATGGGGGTTTATGAATGAATGAATCTTGGTGATCAAGTTAGAGGTTGTTTCAACCAATGTCTTCCTTGAGCTACTCAAGACAACGAGGCACCAACACTTCTTCATCAACCTTGCTGAATAATTTTTAGGTCAGTCTTTCACATATTCATATTTAGGTTATCCTTTATTCTCTCTTTGGTGTTTTCATTTTTTTCCTTTCCTAATGCTCCTAGACAAGATTTAATGACACTCGCCCAATCAACTCAGTCAACTCTACCACTAAGAGTTTGACCTTCGACACTTGGAGAATTGAACTCACGCTTCATGACAGGGGGTCAATGACTTAACGAGACTTCAACCAACTGGCCTACCCATTAGGGCTTTATTCTCTCTTTGGTGTTGTGATACAACCTTTTACCCACCGTACTGACTCACAGCTTAATACAGTAGTCAGAGTGCACAGGGGATTTACCACTTACCTTCATGAATCCTTAGGGGATATGGTTTACTAGTACTAATTTTGGGCCGGGATGAACCCCTAGATACTAGTGATGAATTCAAACAACAAACCTGCATTGCTAGGATACACCTACTTTACCTTTACTTACGTGTTACCATACACCCCACCCGCCTTACGAGCTAGACCTTTTAGCTTATACCAGAACTTCATGAGTGCTTAGAAGGTACCAGAGCTATTAACTTCCCCGGGATTGGATGGGATGAAACTTTACTTCAGTCCAAATTACCTACCCACCTAAGAAATATACTTTCACTATACCAATTGCTTAATGAATGCTTTGCACAATATGTCTTTTTATAAAATTCATGAAGTTTGGAAGTATTCTCTCTTTGGTGTTGTGCACAATATGTCATTTTATAAAATTCATGAAGTTTGGTTTTATCCTCTCTTTTGTGTTGTGCACAATATGTCTTTTTATAAAATTCATGAATTTTGAACCCTTGAGAAATTAGATAAATACACTCTCACCGGTATAGAAATGGAAACTAACTTACAACGACATAGGTTTAAGAATCGGGCTTCAGGCTGTGAAGACCGTCCTACTGAGCGACAATACAGTTCACTTCATGCCATGAAGACCTTCCTGCCAAGCAACAATACAGTTCAAAAGCCACGGTAAACGAAAACAGTCTAACCAGAAAAGAAAACTGACCCAGAAAAGGCATTCAGAGCAGTCACATACCTGTGTTTGAGTGAGATCAATTCCAAGATAGGCTGCAAGACTTGCGAGAGTGAAATCACTTCCAGCATAAGCTGCAAGACCTGCGAGATAATGTTTCGCGTATTCAAATACAAGGTACAAACTGCAACACTGGCATAATTTGGGGTAAAGTGGGTACCATGACGAAGGAACCTCTCAAGGCGGTGGGATGAGACATTGTGATGAGGCGGCGAGCAGTTGTTGAGGTGGCAGGCGGTGTATGCAGGTGGCTACACCTGACTCCATGCCTTTGAAAGAAACTACAATTCTTTAGTTGTTCTCATGCAACTTTGATTCATTTTCATTGAACTTTTGGTTGAAGCAACTTTACGTCGCTCCCAGCCCAACAAAATTCTGAATTATTTGTCTGTATTTACTTTCCAATTTGCCATCCTTTATCTATGTTTAGCTTCTGAATTATTTGTCTGTATTTAGTTTCCAATTTGCCATCCTTTATCTATGTTTAGCTGGAAAGTAAGATCACTAGTTGTATGATTTGAACATAGGGAAGGTAAGTGATAAAACCCATAGTAAGATCGAATTCGAATTCCTAAAAACAATTCAATACTAAAAAATTTGGTAGTATATATTAAGCTGATAGGAAAAAATCACAATTATTTAGTCTAATATTTAGTCATTTATTTTGTTTTTTTCAAAATTATTGAATCTAGAGGCTTATTTTACAGCCCAATATGAGGGCGATGTATAATTTCATGCTTAACTTGGTGTTGACATGTGTCCCTTCAAAAATATACTTTAAATAAAAAAAATGTAAGATATAATAAAAACATAAATGATTATACATATTTGGTTAGTTTTAATTAGAAGCTTTATAAAACAACAATAATCTCATTTTCATTGCACTCCTTTGATTTGTTGACATAAATGATTATACATATTGGGCCATGTGTAATTCCATCCGTGCTCAACTTGGAGTTGACATGTGTCCCTGCAAAAAAATACTTTAAATAAAAAATCAATAATCTCATTTTCATTGCACTCCCTTGGTTTGTTGACATAAATGATTATATGTATTGGGCTATGTGTAATTCCATCAGTGCTCAACTTAGAGTTGATATGTGTCCCTTCAAAAAATACTTTAAATAATTAAAAATGTCAAATATAATAAAAACATAAATTATTATACATATTTGGTTAGTTTTAAAGCTTTATAAAACATCAATAATCTTTTTTTCATTGCATTCTTCTAGTTTGTTGACATAAATTATTATACATATTTGGTTAGTTTTAATTAAAAGAATTGGTTAGTTTTAAAGCTTTATAAAACATCAATAATCTTTTTTTCATTGCATTCTCCTGGTTTGTTGACAAATTATTATACATATTTGGTTAGTTTTAATTAAAAGAATTATTAAACATCAATAATCTCATTTCCATTATTGAGATTAAAGATAATGTTGTTACAAAATTTGCATATAGAAGTTTCTAGCATGATACACATAAAACATACTATAAAATATTTAAATTGACATTAGTATAATATGGAGAAGATTAATATATATATTCATATATGTAAATTAACAAAAAAATGATTATTTTACGAATTTGTTTTACAAAGCACAATTGTATTCACATTTGTATGATAAGGTTTGACAATTTATATTTTCTCCTAAAAAAAATAAATCTTGTAATTCAATTATGAAGTTGTAACTTTGGTTTCTAATCACATTTAAAGTATGTGCATATACAACTAAATAGATGTCGCATTCATATACATTTGAATTACAAATTGTTTAGTACAATGCACAATTAAATAGTGTTGATCAGTTTGGTGTGACACTTAACATGATGCTAGACTAGATATCATTTTTGGGATTCAACTACATTAAGTAAGTCATTCATCTATGACCATTTCCATGAGAGGTAGTCGTAACGTACTAATTTCTCATGATTTTTGAATAGTCCACTTAGTACTCATTGCATTGGATGATGATCACAGAGGTGAAGAAGTGGGATTGAAACTAGTGAAATGAATCACATAGCATCAATCATCACTAATCACATAGCATCAATCATCACTTCTGGGGCTTGCACCTGGTAAACAAGACTTCCCGGGAGGTCACCCATCCCAAAACTCCTCTGGCTCAAGCACACTTAACTGTGGAGTTTTTCCCATGGTCAAGTCCACTTAGCTTGCTACCCCATGATGCTAGACTCTTGCCTAGACAATGACTAATAATGTGAAAATTATGAGGGATTTTTCTTGAGTTTCTTTTGGCCTAAGTATTCAACCATTGACCATCTCATAACTTGTTAATATTTTGAAAAAGTGAAGAAGAAACAATATTTAATAACATTTTTTTGTATTTTTTCTAAAAATTATCATACATTGTCTAATAATTTTCAAAAATAATGGAGAAAGTAAGAATTCAAGTAGAGCTCAGAAGAGCTACTTTCTAATTATATGAAAAATTTATTCTAAAATGAATTCCAATAAATGATAAAATTATTTATTTAAAATTTAAAAATAATCAAGACACATAAATAAAAAAATAAAGCATACTTTATTATTATTTTAATTCATCTATTACAAGGAATTTGAACCAATGATCTATAGCATGAAGTGCCTTAATAATGCCATCAATCCAACACTTTGTAAGCCATTTTATATTTTAACAATTTTATTTTAATTTTATTTAAAACGATATAAATTTTATTTTATTTTTTATTTTTTTAATAATATAAATTTAAAATAATAATAATAATATATATATATATATATATATATATATATATATATATATATATATATATAATGGAATAAAAGTAAATAAATTTTAAATATATATAAATTAAAAAGAACAACTATTTTCGATTTTAGTTATTTTCAAATTTAAATTTGATTAAAAAACTTTTAATAAATATGATAAAATTTGATTAAGAAGCTTATAATAAATATTAGAAAAAAAATAGGAAAATGTTTTATTATATATGTGGGATGGATGTTGTAAAGTTAGTCTAATAACTAAACATTTTCTGCAACTTTCAATTTTCAAAATTGTGATGATTTTTTATAGAGAGATTTGTAAATGAGTTTTAGATTATTTAAGATCATTTTCACGTATATATAGAAAAAGAAAAGTATAAACTCCTAAAATCCTTTGAGCATAATAAATTTATATTAAAGAAAAATAAATTTTAAAGATAATATACTTGTATTAAAACAATATATTAAATATAATATTTCAAATTTGAATTATGATTGTCAATTATAATTTCAGTTATATAAATTAAACATATTTATATTGTATATTTTATGTAATTCTTTACTAATAATTATAATTTCAGTTATGTTAATTAAACTTATCCACACTGTATACAAGTACAATATAGATCTAAAATTAAATTTGATGAAATTCTCTATAATTTATACTCAAAATAACTATTACCTACCTGCCTGCCTTTACCTCTTTAAATGATATTATTGATAAAATATGAAAATATAGAATATTTTTCTATTAAACGTGTGAGGATCTAAAACTAATGGCAAATGAATTTGTTGGCAAATAAGTCAGAAATAATGGCAAATATTTCTCCCAATAAGCCACACTGTAAGAAAGAATATATTTTACAAATGAGGCATTCATATAACAGATCAACTCACCTCGTGTAATTTGCCAACAAATTCATTGTCTCCTATCGAACTTGCTTGGCAGCTGCCTAAGTGTTTCTTTGCTATCAAAAGTTGGTACTATCGTAACGAGTTTAGATTTAATTATTTATTAGTTTTGCTTTAACTTTAGTTTAAATTATCTGAATTTAAAATATCATATTAATTTTTATTTATTTAAATTTTTATTCAGTAATATTTTATATTTTATTATTAAATTATTTGTTTTAGTTACTACATTTTATTTTTTATATAAATCATATAAAATTGATTATATGTTTTGTCTGGCATGTAATGCTCTATCTAGATGTTTCTACTTGTGTCACAACTCTACTTAAATGTTTCTCTGTAATTTTTATGGGAACTTAGTTGCTTTATTTTTCTCCAAGTGTTATTTCTTCATAAATTGCATTTTTTTTTGTAAGCTTGGCAGGATTATATCTTCAACACGTCAAATATATCACCCTGATTAGGGCAAGGAATTGAACCGGTGACTTCTCAACAAGGAGTTTCTTAACAGAGCACCCGGTCACCATATATCTAAGACCCCATGGACTTCATAAATTGCATCTTGAATAACCTTTCTAATTCTATTTTTTTGTTTTTATAACAACGAGTTATACCTCTCTTGAACATGCATTCTAACTTTCTATTTATTTGGGTCTTAGAATAGTGAGCTATGCTTTTCAGATGAGACCCACACCAGGTGGATCAACTAAACAACCTACTTGAACTGCATTTGCTTCTAGAATTACACCTTCTACTAAATCAACATCTAGATCCGCCTTAAATAGCTTCTCCCTTACAATTGGATCTTACCAACTCTAACAACTCAAATAAAAATTTCATGAGGGTGTTAAATCTAAAAACCCCACTCAAATCTCTCAACAATGGTAATTATTCCTTTGGTATGCATTGTTACTTTAGTTCCTATAAGAAGGAAAATATTTGATACACTTAGGCATAAGGAAAAATATAGATAGAACCAATTTTAGCCTTTGAGAGCTAAGTAAATTTCTTTAGTTTTCATGTACAAGAGGCATGCTTACGTAATAACTAATATGTTGAATCAAATGATAAACAATTTGAATTGAAGAGCCATTCCCTCCTTGATACACAACTTTTAGCCCTTGAATAGGGACACCTGCTCATAAATTTTCTTTACTATAGATGGCACAAAATTTTGTTAATGTAGTCATATTTGATCCCTCTCACAGGGAATTCAATTTTGCATCCGACATGCCTCCATGACTGATGGGATTCATCCTAGTAAATAAGACACATAACCCCTTTGTTTACTCCTTAAGTCGCACAACCCTAGGACAGAGCATTTCTCTGTTACTAACATTGGAGTAAGATGCTTTTGATTGATCTCATATTTCAGCTCGACACTGGACCTTGGCCTTCTAGGGATCCTCTATGATCTTAGTCTGGATCCATGGCTTCTCAAATTCATTAAAGAGGGTTGGTGGAAGGTAGATGATTTTGAATTGATGCTGGCGGGATTTTAAGAATGGTTTGTTGGTTGGCGTCGTCGTTGGCCCCCCTCTTTAGTTGATGACAAGTCTATCTACTACTCATATTTAGGAGTTCGAGTTTTTTTTTTGTCACGAGAGGCAAAGCCTACCAACCACAATGCCTTGAGCAGATGGATCATAAATAATAAATGTGTGAAGATCTATTGCTCTGGCCTCTTTGTACTTTCACGTATATCCCCATCTATTATGTGGTTGTTAGGTCCCTATAATACTAGTGTATCCCCTCATTTTTATTATTAGTATAGCCCCCTTATTGTTATTGTTTCGCCAATGTAGTCCCTATATTGTTATTATTGTGCCCCATAGAAACCCACTATTGTTATTATTGTGTCCTTACATTGTTATTGTTATGTCGGCTAGGATTATATTGTGACCCATTGGACTCCTATATATAGAAACAAGGTTTTGTCATTTGTCATCCAAGAACTGTTTATTTATGTAATGTAAAGGAGGTTGCTCCCTCGAATTGTTTGATTTCTAAGGTGTTGATCTCTCTTTTCTTCTATTTTGTGAGTTGGTTTCATAAAATTTGGTATCAAAGCTTTGGATTCTAGGGTTTCGCTGCTTCAAACAAGTCATCGTGGCATTTTTGCTATAAATTGTTTTCTATGAAGGTTCAGAAGCTAAACAAAAAAACCCATTTGCGAAGAAATCCTGAGTAACGTCATGTAAAAATTTCAGATCTTGGTTCGTAGTAATTTCAAAGATATGATCTGTGGAAGTTAAGGTTTTTATAAGCTCTCGAATTTCATCTCAAAGAGGTGACCTTGGGAAAATCATCATAACTCTCTCTCTGAGCATCGGATTGCAATTATGTAAAAAGTGGTCGAAATTACACGGACTGTGGTTTCCTGTGTATCAATTTAAAAGCCAAAGGAGGAAAAAGTGACACGTGACACGTCGTACAAGTTCACTCTACTGAACCAGTCCATAATTAAGCCATTGTGGGAGGCTGGGCATAACTTTTCCTTGAAGAATCTAAATCAGGTCTGACCTATGGCATTGGAAAGAAGACTCATAGGGCTACCATAGGACTAAATTTCAGATCTTGGAGATCCTAAATTACAAAGTTACAACCGTTTCAATATTGAGCTCCTAAAAGAAAGAAAAAGGTGCATATTTATTTTTTTTAAATTGCATAACTTTTGTTAGAAAAAGCAGTTGAAGTGATTCCAAGGGCATATTGATGCATTGTTATCAATATTTGGTTCTATAATTCCTCCCAAATATAAATCTACACCCATTAAGCCCTTAGAAAGCTCTACTATGACGCATGAAGATGAAGAACTGCAGTATGATATATCAAAATTATGGTACTAAGTGTAACAAATTTTGATCTTACAAAGAGCACTCAAAGATAACATAAATGGTTTAAAAGAAGAAATGGAGGCTAATTTGGATAGTTTGAAGGATCAAATGAAATCTAATATGGATGATAAAGTAGTGGAAGATCACATCGAGCCTCAACAACAATTTCTCCAACTCTCAAATGATAACCTAACTTTGGTGCAAAATCGAATGAAACAACAAGAAGATCAACATCGCAGTGAAAGAAGTTCTGAAGCAGTCACAGAAACAAGAACTCGACAACTACGAAATCGATCGATTTCAGGGTATCTCAGCAAGTGGAAGAACTTACCCATTGAATATTCCACATGGGAGGATGATAATTTTATATAGAAGCATCAAGAAATAATCAAGCATTGAGGACAACGCTTGTTTGAAGGAGAGGGGTATGTTAGGTCTCTATAATACTAGTGTATCCCCTTATTGTTATTGTTAGTATAGCCCCCTTATTGTTATTGTTTTTCCAATGTAGTCCACATATTTTTATTATTGTGCCCCATAGAATCCCACTATTGTTATTATTATGCACTTACATTGTTATTGTTATGTCGGTTAGGATTATATTGTGATCCATTGGACTCCTATATATAGAGAGGAGGTTTTGTCATTTGTATCATCCAAGAATTTTTCATTTATGTAATGTAAAGGAGGTTTCCCCCTCGAAGTGGTTGATTTCTAAGGTGTTGATTCTCTTTTATTTTATTTTTTTATATGGTTTCATAACAGTGGCGGTGTTGTTAGGTTGGACGTTGGTTATAAGGGTTATCTTAAGGATCGAAATTGTTTGGTGGAGATTGCTACATTTCTTTTCCAATCTGAAAGCGTGGGGATTATTCTCTGTGTCGATTGGTGGGGGGCCCATTCGATTTGTTGATTCTCTTCAAATGGTCAGTCTAAGGCGCATGTTGACTGGTGCTTCTCTATCTCTCCTGGGGCCCAATACGAACCATTGGACGCTATTATAATTTTCACCTATTCTAAGGTGGAGCCTGATTGGTGGGATGAATGCCAGTTTTGCTTAGTGAACGTCGAATCACTAAATCTCATTGGTTATGGGCCCTAGCTTTCGTCCCTACTAGAGGTGGAGCCTTTGAATTTTCAATATTTCCCGTAGTGGAACCTGATTGGAGGGTTGACCATTCGCAACAATTTGTTGAAGGTGCAATCCAAAACATCATTGGTGGATGAGCCTTTGTTCCGGTATCGTGTTTCTTCATAATTTGATCATCTATGTATGTGGCCGCGTTTGCAAGAAAAATTGTGTGCGCTTTTCTATTGTCATTCTCGACATTTATGGTCCTATATTTAAATTTGCATGAAGGACTCATTGGTGTTTGATACTTGAACGATAGGATTTTATTTTTTAGGGCGACTGAGTGGAGGGCTATTATTAAGTTCTCGTTCATTTCAACCTTCCTCGTGGTACCACCCGAGTGGGGGATGTTTGCCTTCTTTGAACCATTGTCGGTGCATTCCAACACAATTTTGCAGTGGGATTTAGTTGTATGTTATTCTATTTGTTGTTTGGTTTAGAACAAATTCCCTCTCTTATTATGCTATGATCGGGTGGCGGTGTCGAATTCCATTTCAAATTGATGGTAAGGATTTTACATTTGAACATATCCAAAATACAAGGGAGCTTATATACATAACACTAGCAACGAAGAATGATTTGGCAGTCGGGAATAGTAGACTAATCCTCCTCCCGAAAGGCATACCGACATCCATCTAAATCAGGGTGAGAAGTTTGATGACCTTGGCTCTCCATCTTCGGAGGATGCCACATTGAACCATAAAGGAAAATCCAGTAACAGGAAACCCATAAAGGCACAAGAAGAAATACAAAAAAAATTCCTAGGGGTTGATGTCTACTGGGAAAAAGTTGTTAGACTAAAAGAGAAGGTTATGGTGGGGAGGTGGGAATTTGCTACATACAACGGGGTGTAGATGAAGTATTAGTCTCATAGGAACAGGTTATCCCTCTTAGGTTACAAACCAAAAGTGAGTGTCCTTGTGAATGGATTTTTTGGCTTCCACTTCTTATCGGAAGAGGATGCTAATAGATTTTGGAAATGCCATGGTTCAAGGGACGGGGCTTCCTCATTCTATAGAAATGGAAGGTTGGTTTTGATCCAGTCATGGAGTGTCCAAAGAGAAAAAAAATTTGGGCTAAGCTCCCAGGGCTTCCACTCGAGCTATGGTCAAAAAAGTCAATATCATAGATCGCTAGTAAGATCAGTAAGATATATTATGTTGATGATGGGTGCAGCATTGGGTTACTTGAAAAAAGGGTGGTTTGGCTCCTAGTTGAAGTGAATCATTCAATTGAGCTCCCTCACGCCATTGATTTATATTGGGCCACCTTATTTATTAGACAATAGGTGGCTTAATAGGGCATCCCATTTAGATGCAACGAGTGCAAAAAAATTGGTCATTTATTGGCAAGTTGCTCTCTTCGTCATTAGGGTGGGGCTCTTCTCAATGAATGGATATCCACTAGAGATAATTGGTTACCACCAATACTCAGCCATTCGGTCCTACCTAACAAGGATCCATGCTCCCAAAACTCCATCCCTAATTCCAGTCAATTCAATTCCTCTAAATAGTCACTCAGTTTCGATAAGAATTTCCACATCCTGAACCATCATACCCCTACTCTGGATACAAGGAACTCCTATGGTCAAGAAGGGAATCCTACTGTGTTGTTGCCTCAGATGCTAAGGAGCATAAAGCTATTCCTTCTATCCCTAATTAAACATTGGCCTAAATTAGATTCAGATTCCTCATCCATCTCTGGGGATGTCAACATGGATCGTTTGGTTGGGGAATCCTCTTTGAGCCTTGAACCTTTGTCTTTAAAGAGGAAATTTTTCCAAGATAGGGAGAAAAAGAAACCACAAACTTCTGGATCCAAGGAGCCTCCCAGAAGGAGGAAGAAGCAAACTAAATATAAGAAGGTGTCACTTTGTGGGGCTATTAATGCATAATTGAACGAGTGATTTGTTTAGTCCGTAGAAGAAGCTCTTATTCCTCCATATGATCTTGGACTCGAGAGGGATGCCTTCACATGTATGGTGATGCAAGAGTCACGGGACTTTAGAGCAGTGTCTCTCGACTTTTAATTCTCATAATGAAAATCATATCCTTTAACATCATGAGTCTGGGATCTCCCCAATCTACAAGATCTCTCCTGTGGACCATTAAATCAAAGGCCCCTGGTCTCATACTCTTACAGGTAACAATGATCTCCAAGGACAAGGAAAATGAAATTCTCCTTAGGTTATGCCCATTTTGGACTTCTTGTGCTACAAGTGCCAATGGGCTTTCAGGGGGATTAGTCGCTCTATGGAACCCAAACAAGTTCTCATTAAAAGCATATCAGTCAAATGTTGAATCATTCTATTACGTCACTGCCAAGGGCTCAGTCAAAGGATCCATATAATGAATGTTTATGGTCCTTACTCAAATAGGAAGGTTTTTTGGGAAAAATTTGATGGGAGTGGCATTCTAGATTTACAAAATCTTATAGTTGCAGGTGATTTGAAATTAACTATGGCTACTAGTGAATTTTTTGGACTGAAGGTCGGACTGGATCCTTTGCCATCTATTTCAAGGACCTTTTCGCTAGTAAGCATCTTTGAGATATTGTTGTTGGGTGTGGGTCTTGATTATCTTCCTAATTGTTCAAAGGTGTTTATGTTTCAGCTGTGTTGGATCCCTGTTTCTAATAGGGCAGAAATTTTTCCCATTTAATTACCATCAAGGGGGCCAAGGGGGGGCGATGACGACTTTTATTAGCCCCCCCTGGCGTGGATTCTGGGGCAGTGCCCCGAAAGCTAAAAATAGATGAAAATTTTCCTTGTAAAATATTGTAATTTCGTAGTCAATCAGGGTTGTTCATGAGATGGATGATCTAACGGTAGAATTTATGTTAATTTAGGGTTTTTTTCCCTAGAAGGAAACCCTCTATTTATATGAGGGAATTGCATTGCGACTGCGTATTATTATTCTAACTGAGAAATATATAGGAGAATGTGTGAGAGTAAATAGGAAATTGCAACGGATCTGTTGTAGGTTGTATCTCTTCATTTTGCTGGATAATATAAAAGGAGGAACCAGTTGTTTCTTCGTGGATGTAGCCAAAATTGGGTGAACCACATATATCTGTGTCTCTCTTTTTTTATGTGTTTCTGCAATATTTTATGTATTTCATTGCTCCATTAATTAATATCTAACAATTGTCCCATCCACTACGTGGCTGAAGGGGAAGGCATAGCTAAAAGACTTGACAGATTTATAGTTCAAGCATCCTTATCAACATGGATGGGCACTCTGAAATCATCCTCTATATTTTATGAGGCCTCGGATCATCATGTAATTATGCTCCAATGGAAGGGACTAGAGGAACAAATTCTCTTCCCTTTAAATTTAATCATCGCTGGATTCAAGAGTAAGATTTTAGGAAGTTGGTCTCCAACTCCTAGTGTCATCTGACCTGCCCTGCAAACCAATCGAAAATGGAATCCTTCTATCACAAGCTCAAGGGGCTAAAGTATAAAGTTCAAGCTTGGATTGACAAGTGTAAGGAGAAGCAAAATATGACGGTTGAGAAATATCAAGGACGATCTTGCCATTCTTATGGACCCTTCTATCAACGGTTACTTCTCAGATTGGAAAAAGGATCTGGAAATGGATTTGATTGAGAAGAATAACAACATTCTAAAGCCTGGGAGGAGGAATGGAGGCTCAAAAGTAGGGTTGCATGGATAAAAGGAGGGGATAAAAACATAATTTTTTTCCCACTGAGTGGCTTCCATGAGAAAGGATACTAATACAATATGGAAAATAAGGGATGTTGAAGGCCGAATTCTCACATCCCTCAAGGACATTAAAAATGAGGCATCCAGATTCTTCAACAACCAATACAAAGAACATGGGTAGGACTACTTTATGATAAGATGGAGATTGAAAGCCTTTATCCACTCATTTTTAATGACAATGACATCAGTCTCATGGAAAACTTTTCCAATGATGAGGAGATCATTAATATATTGAAGGAGACGGCCAAAGATAAAATCCCAAGGCCTAATGGTTGGCATGTCGAGTTGTACCTATCCTCTTTCAACATCATGGGTCAGGATCTGTTGTGGCTAGCTGAAGAATCTTTAATTACTGGACATATCTCAGGTGTTGTCAATGCAACATTCATTGATTTAATTCCGAAGAAATTTAACTCTATCATTTTTTCATATTTTAGGTCGATTTCTCTTTTTAACTTTGTTTATAAGGTGATTTCTAAAACTATTGCTAACAAATTCAAATAAATTTTTCCCTCCTATATTTTTCCAGAGAAATTTGGCTTTCTCCCTAGCAGGAGAATTCACGACGTTATCATCATAGCTCAATAATGCATACATTCAATCAAATCGAGTAAACAAAAGGTTTGCCTCATGAAAATAGATCTTCTAAGGGCGTATGATCAAGTAGATTGGGATTTCCTCCGTTTGATTCTGCACAGAATTGGCTTTCCTCATCAACATGCCAAATGGATCATGGCATGTGTGTCCTCAATCTCAATGACGGTTTTAATCAATGGCCTCCCTACCGATTTCTTCAAACCTTCAAGGGGATTGAGACAAGGTTGTGCTCTATCCATGCTCCTTTTTATTTTTGTCATGGACTCTCTCAACCGCATCATCTCCGCTAGCCCACGTGGTGTAGAGCAGTCGGTGACGGGGTGTGTTGTTAAGGCACTCTGTATGTAAGGTCACCGGTTCGAAACCCGTGGGTGGGATGGGAGGAGAAAAAATGGAAAGATTAGGATTAATCTAAACTACAAAAAAAAAAAAAAAAAAACGCATCATCTTCGATGCTAAAGAAAACAATGTCATCTTTGGATGCTTGGTCACTCCTACATCAGTTATAACCCACCTTTTCTTTGTGGATGACGTCCTTGGTTTTGGTGTTGCTAATTATTTGGAGTGGGAATATTTATTTCAGATCCTTGCTACTTTTGGTAGAGCTTCGGGTATTCCAATGAACAAGGATAAGTCGACTCTCATTTCTGAAGACAAGTTTCGGGATTTAGGTACCTGGGTTGCTTGATTAAGCCCTGTAAATAATGTGTTGTTGATTAGGGATTTGTTGGTCCTCAACATCCAGACAAAAAAAAAAAAAAAAAAAAAAAAAACTAGCACTCTGGGAATGGTTGTCTCTAAGTGCAAGGTTGATCATGATTAAGGTTGTCCTTCAAGGAATATCAATGTATTTGATGCATTTATTCCTATTGCATGCAACAATCACTCATAAAATCAACTCCATCTTTGCAAAATTATTGTGGTATGGTACCGGTCAAGCTAAAAAATTCCACCTAATTAAGTTGGCCTCTCTCTCCCGTCCCATTGATTCATGAGGTTGGGGTCTAAGGGACACAAAAATATTTAACATGGCTCTCCTCTCTCGTAATATATGTAAATTATTCCATGTCTCGAACATATGGAGCAATATTTTGAAGGGTAAATACCTGCTTCATCAGAATTTGGAGGCTTGGGTTGCTGATGGTGCGCCCTCCAGAAGAGGAAAATCAACGATTTTGAGTAGCCTAATGAATGTTAAGTGTTGGTTATGTGCTGATATGGAAAGTAGGTAATGGTGAAAAAATAATGATTAGACTGAACGTTATCAAGGGTCTTAATGGGGAGCACATCCTTTCTCTTAAAACACTCTTTGTACTGTATCAGTTGGGTTTTAACTGACTGACTGATATGAAAAATGCTCTCCCTTTGGAGCGTGATGCCCTCTCCTGACCTCATTCATGGGAATTGGGCCTTAGTGCTAAGTTTGAGCCTAAGTGGGAGACACACAAGCTCAATCTTATTGAGGTTGGCATATATTTTAATGATAGATCTTATGCTCTGGTGTGGGATGGACGTGTAGTTGGATATAACATTGTTGTCAAGGAATTTTATTCATATATTGTAGGTTCTCCCTCCCTTGGTCTCTCCGATAAGTGGTTAGTGCCCTTGTGGAAATGGGATGTGCCTCTAAATATTAAGTGCTTCACATGGATGACCCTTCACAATAGGATTTTGACTTGGGATAATCTGATGAAAAGGGGATTTCAAGGTTCGAGCAAGTGCCATTTTTTTCATTAAGCTTCAAAAGATGTATTCCATATTTTCATTGAATGCACTTTCGTGAAGGATATCTGGGACCATGTGGCATATTTGCTAAATCTCAGGTTCAACGGTGTTTGGCCCTCCATTTTCGACTGCTTAATGTATTGGCCTTCCTGTCATAAGCCCTATCGATCTCTCCCCTTATATGTCTTTTGGGAGATTTGGGGATCCATGAATGCCACCATCTTTGAGGACCGGGCCCTAGATTGTCATTTTGCCAATGCCAAGTTAGTCGGTTATTTCCTTGAGACTGATCCTTGGTCCCATAAGCCTTCTCGACGTCCATTCAACTTCTTATTTGGGGTCCTTTTTCCCGATGGGATTTTTTGATGGGGCCTATACTGCTAGGGTCTATGGTTGTGGGGCAATCATTAAAATTTTCCCCAGCAGGGCTTATCATTTCTTTTGGAATGGTGGAGGTGGAACAAGTTGTCGAGCATAGGTAGTGGGGTCGCGGGGGCTACTTCAGAGTGCTTCCTGGTTGGCTATTAACTCCTTGAAGGTGTTTGGCGTCTCTTTGATTATCATTGAGTGGTTATTGGGGAGGAATGCTCTATAGGTTCCATTGTTATATCATTGGATGGTGTGTATTTCTGCACTTCGTTCTAGCTTCAACGACATTTCTTTTCTCCATGTCTATAGGGAGCATAATTTGGAAGCAGATGTTCTGTCTAAAAGAGGGGTTTCCCTTCTGCCTGGTAGAATGTTCTTCAAATATCTAATTGATGGATCCATCTCTCAAAAGGGCTCCTTTGAGCTTTGATTTCTGGATGTTTGTTCCTCTGGCTCTTTTGAGCTCGGGGTCTAAGCTTGTAGTAGACTAACTCTTCGTTTTTTTTTTAATTAGTAATATGTCACCTCTTAGCTATCACTCTATGTAGATATTTTTTCTTTGTTCTTAGCGATTTCTCTCTTGTTTGGTCTATCTCTTCCTATGTACTGGAAATATGTAACTTCTCTTTTTTATTATGAAGAAGATCTATTTTTTTCTGTTGAATAAATAATAATATTATTATTAATAATAAAACAACCCTTTGTTTACTTCTCATGGGCATCAACGCATGGGTTTGGATAGAGGAGTAAAATATTGTGTAGTCTAACAAGGACTACATAGTAGCTAGTACCTATTGCTTAGCTTAAAGATAACTTAATTAAACTAAAAATAATAAAGAGAAAGATTTCAAAATAACTAATAAAATAATGTATCGTTGAATGTCATCACAAAAAACTAAAAGATATAACTAATTAATATTATTTATATTAATATATATACACGTTAATATATATATATATATATTTTAATATATAATCTTTATAATTAAATTTATTAAAATATGTTTTTAATATAATAATAAGTCATTTTAAATTAGAAATATGGAAAACAAAACTATAATTCATGAAAATGGAAATAATAGAAAATGGGAAAAATTCAAAATAAAAAAATTAAATAAAAAGGGAATTAAAAAAAAAAACAAACAAAAAAATAGTAACTAAGAGAAATGAAGTTATTAAACATCCCATAATAAAAAGTCAACCAATCACATTACAAATAAATAAATTTAAATAATAACAAAATATTAATTCTCAATGTTAAACTATGGTTAACCCTCATAAATTTTTAGTCAAAGGCTAACTAATATGTAGTCAAAGGTAAAACTGAATGCCTGATACTAGTATAATAAAACTATATTTTAACTCGATAAATAATGAAATTTTTTGCACAATTAAGCTAATAAGCCTTTCTTTTGAATCTGTTCACCTAACCATTTCGTCTACCATTTTAACGAGTATGTGGTGACATTTGTCCTAGATCCATTCCCATGACATCTGCACTTAACTAGATGCCAAGAGTTATTCATTAATGACAAAAAGTCAATATTCCCTTAGAAGAGAAGGAATTCTATTCACCCATTAGTGATAGTGATTGCCGTAGTCTAAAAAACCCACAGAATAACCTAAAATCTGGCAAAGATTTTGACAAATTCCGACAAAGATTGATCAGAATCTTGTTTACAGTTGTTAAACTTCAGTATTTTGGGTGGCCTAAAGGTTTTTGATAGTGTTGAATCCATTTCCACTATCAAAAATGCAATTCAAACGCTCCAACTACTTGATTTTTTGAATTTTTTTTTACAGAATTTCAGCAAAAAACTGCGATCCAAACTATTCTGTTAGCTGGATAATTAACTCCATAGTGATCTGGTCGAGTACAAGTACTTCCACTACTTTAGCCCATCAATAAAATAAAATTCGTTATGCTTGGAGTGTAAAAAGGAGCCAAGGGTTTATATGAATATGCCTTGATTTCATTCGCACTCGCTCTCATTACATTGTTAAACAATGTTAGGATTTGATAGGCCAAATATTGTAATAGGGGTTAAATTAATGCTCAAGATGTCTGCATATGCACATTACTAAGAAAGAAAGAAAGAAAGAAAGAATTTTTAATGTCCGCGAGGCTAAAAATAGCCTATGGGACAGATTGCTTTTCTATCTGACTCTTGTATTCGGCCCTTTTCCTGTGAAGTTTTACAATGAGCACTCCCAGCTTATCGACAAACTCTTCGCTGAATAGATTATCCCAAGAATTAGCTGCCAGAATACCTGCATAGTTTTCCCTGGTGTCCCTAAAGGCCTCACATTCTAGAATGAAATGTTTCTCTGTTTCCACTTTTCCGGAGGAGCAAAATATACATACTCTTTCTTCCCAAATTTCTTTTGGCCTTTTCCAGCGCCCTGTTTCACAACGGAGTTGATGAGAATTAGTCCTTAATTGAGCAATAAGAATTTTAGATCTCCAAGAAATATTAGCCCCTATGTACGCCTTTTGTTGATGGTTATGCGTAGGGTTAAACTCTTCTATGTAGTACTTCTTCTTTCTCTCTAGCTCTTTCTTCCAAGTATGTTTGTGGAATTTATCTAATATAGTGCCACACTGGTAGCAACATTCAATACCCACGCTTGAATAACTCTTCTGATTTTGGTTTCATATGTCGCGAACTATTTGATGTGTCCAACAAGCCTTTTAAGCATCCACCACATTTAGGCTAAGAGCACAAAAGGTATTTTCATTTACTTATTTTGTATATGTTGCCTATTTATTTAATATAGCACCACCATTGGTAGGAGAAATTTCTAGCAGAATGCATCTGAGCAATTAGGAATTAGAATGGATGACATAAATTTTGCAAAAATTAAAGAGAAAGATAGAGGAAAATTTTGGGGAAGAAATGAGAGTTCTATTGTAATTTTTGGAAGATGTAATTTTCTCCCCCAATGTCGGAATTTCATAAATAAACAATCTATGGAAAGGTCATAGTGTGCGGAACAAACCGGTAGTTGCCTAAATTAGAATTGGGTCAAAATAAAAATTTTGAGGAATTTTTTTTTGCAGTGTATGGAATCAAAGAACAACTGTCACCTTGAGAATTGAGGACACTGAGGATATGCCGGATGTTAACAATCCAACAAAATAATCCCAGTCAATAAATATCAGAGTGGAGAACATTGAGACTGAATCAAATGGGCATGGAATGAGCAAGCTCGAGATTGAAGATCTAGTCACAATTTTAAAAAATCAAGTTTGTTAAGTTGTGGAATTTGGGGTGCCACAGGGGTTTTTGGGGATGCTAAATCTATTTCCAGTGTTAGAATTGTGATTAAAACACTAAAAAAATAAGATTTTGCAATCCAAAAATTTCCAAATTTCAGTCAAAATAAATAAATTCTGGACGAAATTGTTGTCATTTTAAACACCAACCACTCAAGTTATAAACTAAATGGCCTTTTGACTACACAATTTCAAGCAAGATTGTGATTTTTGTTGTTTAAAATATATTTTTGAATGCATAAATGAATTCAGAACAAAAATCCATATCACTACAATTCTACAAATTAAACAACTAAACAGTTTAAGCTCAAGTTTTTAAAAATCTCAGCCATATTTTATTAAAATTGACTAGAAAATATATTTAAAAAATCATTTCATCTATATATTAACCTAAGTATTAATGAATTTATAATAATTAAATAATAATTTAAAAATAATATTATAAAAAGTTATAAATTATTATAAATAATTTAATTTATTCATCCTAATAAATTATTAAATTATTAATAATAATAAAAATTGAATTGTGAGAGATTTGATACTTTTCTAATCATAATAAATCCAAAATTGGATTTAGCATCGAGGGATAGATTTTCCCATTCTCGTTGGGAGCATGACTTTGATTGTAGCTGCACTTGCCTCACATATCGAATTTGTAGGGTCATGCAAATTTTTAGGAAAATAAAATGTCAAATAATAATATGGATTTGGAGTACTCATTCATCTATGCAAATTCACTGACTATCTACATTAATCTCGACAAGGTTAGTTTTAAAGAGTGGAATGAGAAAAGTTTCTACAATTCCCAGAAACCTTGGCAAAGGATTAACCTTAACACTACTATCTGCTTGTTTGTGCTTCCAGCATCGCCTATCTAACCACCTCAAGCTCAAGTGTAGTTGCAGTGGTAATAAGCATGGCAGCTACCCATTTTTTTGCAGAAAGAGGAGCTTATATTTTCGAATTTTGGTCTCTAGACATGAACATGGAGCCTTCACATTTAATGTCATTTGTTTTTCCACCAAGGGAAAGAGATCTAGACGCTTAAGGTGTTTGATGTCTCTCATAACCTATCCAGAAATGGCAACAAGCCTCCATTAAAATTTCAAATTTGACTCCTATACTACACAATAACAACCAGGATGATGAGGGTTTCAGAGAAGCAGTGCATCACAGTTGCTATGGGCATTCTATTGAGACATAACTACAGATTTTCAGGCATAATATTGAGAAGATAGGGTGTATAAATCTCCTACATGTCACATAAATTTTCTATCTGATCAAGCTTGGGATAACCAGAGTGGGATTGTTAGAGTAATTGTTATATCACTTTATTGGGAAGATTAACCCCTACTCTGGGATCCATCCTTGGAACATGGACTAATCCTAGGTAGTCTAAAGAAGCCACAATTTTACAGGTAATAATCTCAAATAGATTAATTGGATTATATTTATTGGATTGGAGTAAATAAATTTATTGTCAAAGTAAATAAATCGTCAAAAAATTTTAAAGATAAGGTTTTTCTTTTTTTTCTTTTTTTTTTAAATTTTATTGTTGCTATATGTATGCATAATTTTTAAATAAGTGTAGTGGTTTTTTATTCTTAAACTTTGCAAAAAGAATCATTCAAAATTAAAATCTTTAAAAATATTTGATACTTCGGTAAATATTATATTTTCCTTTAGTGACTTTCCATCATAATTTAAGTCTTTACATAAGGAAAAAAAATAGGAATGAGAGAAATAAAAAGATGTTGTCAAGGTCTGATCTGAGACTTGTGGAGAAAAGTAATAAAGTGAATCATGAGCACAAGCATCATCATCATAAAGGGAAAAAAATCAAAAGCTCTATGTCCATGGATAATAGGCACAATACCATAGTTGCGAGATCTATAAAGGGATGTCAGAGTGGGGAAGCCAACTTGAAGGACAAGCCACAAGAGGACCAAGTTAGCCATGGGTTAAGATGTTAGAGTGGGGAAGCGAAGGTGAAGGACAAGCCATGACGGTACTTGTGTTGTTTGTTTAATGGGGAGGGTACTAACATTGGTAAAACCTTGCAATTCAAATGGAACAATACATGTTTACTCACATGTTTTTATGGAAAAATATAATTTTGTTTAATGGGGAGGGCACTAACATTGGTAAAACCTTACAATTTCACGGGTTTACTCACATGTTTTTATGGATTTTTTTTTTTTTTTTCTTCTTCTACTGCTTAATATTTTATTGTATTTCATTGTATTGCTTAAAAAATGGAAGTAAAAAAGTTTGTAATGGGATACTCTTTTTTTATTCTTGATTTTAATTAAATTGTAAAAATTATTATTATAATATTAATTATATTTCTAATGAATTAAATGTTTTTCCAATCCCAACTCTAATAAAAAACACTCTTTCAAAAGTATTTAATTTGGAAAAAAAAATGGGTTATGCTCTAGATTTTTTTTGGTTGAATATTAAAATTATTTAATTTGTTTTTTTTAGGTATTGGGCTATGTTTTTTGGTTTACTATTAAATAATGATGAAAAAATAAAACCTAGGTAAATGATGCTCATCAGTGTTACCTATGCATAATTGTAAACAAGAAGGGTGACTTTACTTACAAGTGGAAATATGTTCCACTTACCTTTGAAGTGGAAAATTATTTTGTTGGTAGTGTAAAACATTAGGTGAATAACATACTAAAGAGTTCATACAAAAGCTCCATGCATTGCGGGTAAAATAGATGATGTAGAATTAGAAAGTTTTCATTGTTGGCAATAGAAGAACCATCCTTTGAATAGTTGACGCATCTTATATTGTAAGTGACAAGAAGATCTCATTTCTCATTGCTAAGAAAAGTGTGCATATGGCATAGAGAAACTATGTATAAACTATGAGACTCCATGAAGATGGGGCAATATATTGTTTATGAGGTACTCCACAAATACATATGTAGAATGTAATGCACTATGAAAGAACCTATGGCAAGTGGTTGTGGTACATTAAACAAACATTTATTTAAGCAAACAATGTCATCCAAAACCTTCAATTGAAGCAACCAATATACAACAATAGTAGGATTCTTCTACCAAGTTAACACAAATATACTAAACAAGTTAAATCTAATACAATAATTATTATTTTAAATCAAAGTACAAATTTTTCAATTTAACAACCATATCCGCCTCTCTTTACACCTTTTGAGACCATTGCTAATTTAATAAAATCTAATCAAAATTTATCGAAACTATCAAACTTCATGATTTTATATGTCATCCATTTTTATGGTCCAAGGAATTACAAACTTGCCATGGTCGGGATTATGAAACGTAGGTCCCACAGTGATGTATGGCCTGGTCTGTGACAATCCGGAGATCTGGTAAAGTTAACAAATTCAGGCTCCTCGAAGGAGCTAGATTCCAACAAGTCCGGATATGCTCTTCGCTAGTTCCTACACCGATCTGTGGTTCGGAAACATTTTACCTTTTCCCCATTTCGCTACACACTGGTCCAGGATCACATTGATCACATTTGATTACAGTCAATCAGTGGTTTGACTATGCAAGGAAACTCTATGAAAGAGAATTAGAGGTTGAGCCTCCTCCCAGGATCAACACATCTACAAAGCTTTTCACAGTACAGGAGGTGGAGGTAGGAATTAAAAAGTTGAAAGCAGGGAAAGCAAAGGACTTGGTTGAACTTCAAGCAGAATATCTAAAGTGGGGAATGAACATTTTGGCACCCCACATCATGGAAATATTCAACAACGTCATTCAGCAAGGGTTCCCAAGGGATTGGACAACTGGTCTAGCAATTCCCCTTTTTAAAAGTGGAGACATTAATAATCCTTCCAACTATAGAACCATTATGATCAATCCTTTGTTTGCAAAGATTTTCAGTGGCATGGTAGAAAATAGAATCAGTAAGTGGCTAGAAGTAAAAGAAAAGAGGGCAAAAGGGCAAGCAGGTTTTAGGCCAAAGCATTCTACAGTAGATCATGGTATCATGCTAAGACACATTGTTGAAAAGGTCTGGGGGAGCAAAGAAGAAGTATTTTGTTGCTTTGTTGACTTCAAAAAGGCATTTGACATGGTCCCTAGAGATAAGTTGTGGCGTAGAATAGAAGAACTTGAAATTCCTTTACAATATAGAGTTGAGTTGTTGTCCATAGGCTTTATGAAGAGGTGAAAGTCAAGATTAGATCTTCAACAGGAATTTCATAAAGTTTTAGAAGTGACATCGGAGTCAAGCAAGGTTGCCTATTATCCCCTAACCTTTTTGGTTTATATATTGACAAACTGGAAGAGTGGCTAAATTTTCAAGGTGGGGAGGGTGTTCGATTGGGGGAGTTTGTGATAAAGCTTCTTCTATATGCCGATGATCTTGTGCTGGTTGCTAAATTGGCCCATGGATTGCAGATGCACCTATATGCCCTTGAGCATTTTTGTAAAGCAGTGGGGATACAAGTCAATAACAGTAAGACCAAAATAATGATTTTCTCTAATAAAAGGAAGCAAAGCCAGCATACGTTCTTCTTTGAAGGCAACATTCTTGAAGAAGTAAATGAATACAAGTACTTCGGGATCGATTCCAACAAAAAGCTTAATTGGGAGGATTGCAGAAAGAAAATAATTTTAGGAGGGTGGAAAGAATTATATGCACTTCAAAATAGATGTAGAGAGGTAGAGTTATGGGATTGGAACACGATCAAAGTACTTTTTGGACTCCTAGTTTGTCCAGTGATATTATATGGGTTTGAATTGTGGGCTAGCAACATCTCTGTTTCAAAATGGAAACAAATTGAAAAAATTCAAAAACGCTTGATCATGAGCAAGTTCAAAATAAAAAGTTCAGTTCCCTATGAGATAATGTTGAGTGAAACAAGGGCAGCTCCCATCGAAGCAATTGCCATGGTGAGTCTTATAAGGTACCTAAAGAGAATGGAGCAATGGGAGAAGGAAAATGGCCGAAATTTATCTTCAATGAAGGTATGAGTGAAAGAAAGAATTCATGGATGAGACAAAACAAAAAATGAATGCAAAAATGGAATATTTACTTGAATGCATGTCCCAAAAATAGCAAGGAGTTAAAGAATTTTTTGCTGGAGAAGTTCCGTAAGGGTATATGGGGAAAAGAGTTGGGTAGAAAGAAGAAGTATTATGTTCAAGAATTCAACCCCACTTGTGATCTCCAATAAAAAGAATACATTGGAGCTAGCATTCCGTGGAGGGCAAAGGTTCTTATTGCTCAATTAAGAACTAACTCACATCAACTTCGGTGTGAAACGGGATGGTGGAAGAGACCTAAAGAAGCTTGGGAAGAAAGGGTATGTACTTTTTGCACTTCTGGGGCAGTGGAATCAGAAAAACATTTCATTTTGGAATGTGATGCTTTCAAAGACATTAGGGACAGTTACCGTAGTATGTTAGCATCAATTCTGTGGCATTGTCTTTTCAGTGATGGAACTGTTAGAAGGTTGGGTCAACTCATCATCAATTTGAGTAAGAAAAGGATTAAATTGCAGAAGGAAAAAAACAAAGAAGTTGGTGGTCCCATAGACTACTTTTAGTCTCATAGACATTAAAATATCATTCATTCATTCATTCATAATTGAGTTATGAATTATTGATTATGAAACATGTCTTTGCCACTTATACGTTTTAATAGACTCAAGCTTACATTGTTCAAACCATCTAATATTGTGACACTATGGCCCAAAACGTCGCTATTGCGACGACTGCCTCCAAACGTCGCAAGTGCAACACAATGTCTAGGTGTCGCAGTTGCGACGTTTGGAGGCACCCGTCGCAATAGCGACGCTTTTTCCGTCATCGGTATAACAACACTTATATGCGCGCTACATAAAAATACGAAACTTATATGCATGCTACATAAAAATACGAAACTTATATGCGCGCTACATAAAAATACGAAACTTATATGCGCGCTACATAAAAATTCGAAACTTATATGCGCGCTACATAAAAATGATTTTATTGTTTCATATCCGTCGCAATAGCTACATTAACGTCTGATATCACGCGCGCATTCGCCCTCCGCTCTTGCAGAACAACATTCGCCCTCAGCTCTTGCAGAACAACATTTTCCCTCAGCATTCGCCCTTAGCGTTCGCCCTCAGCTCTTGCAGAACAGCATTCGCCCTCAGCTCTTGCAAAATGGTAAGTTCTTACTACAGGCCCTTCCTCCTATAGTAGGGTTGACTCTATTTGGGTTTTTTGGTCAATTCCATTGGATTGTGTTAGGCTGTAGGGTTCTCTGTAGATGTCAAGAGTCAAGATTCAATACCCTCTATTATCTTCATCACCCAATACAAGATTTAAATTTTTCCCAAAGAAACGCTTATTAATTTGGCAGCCATTATTTCTCCCTGCTTTAAAAACCCTACATTTAAATGAAAACAAGCATTGCATTTCAACTACAAAATTCTATTAGTGTTCAAATGTACATGTGTGTGCTACGTGCTAATGCCGATATCGTAGCCGCGCATTCGCCCTCACTCTTGCGAACGGCATTCGCCTCGACGTCGCCCTCGGCTCTTGAAATAGCATTCTTCCGTCTGCCCGAGCAGCATTTTCCCTCGGCATTCTCCCTGAGCTCTTGTAGAATAGCATTCTCCCTGCATTCTCCCTCGACTCTTGCGAAACCGGGCATTCGCCCTCATCTCTTGCGGAAACGACATTTTCCCTCATTCGCCTCGGCGTTCGCCCTCGGCTCTTGCGAGAACAACATTTTCCCTCGGCATTCGCCCTTAGCGTTCGCCCTCAGCTCTTGCAGAACAACATTCGCCCTCGGCTCTTGCAAAATGGTAAGTTCTTACTGCAGGCCCTTCCTCCTATAGTAGGGTTGAATCTATTTGGGGTTTTTTGGTCAATTCTATTGGATTGTGTTAGGCTGTATGGTTCTCTCTAGATGTCAAGAATCAAGATTCAATACCCTCTATTATCTTCATCACCCAATACAAGATTTAAATTTTCCCAAAGAAACGCTTATTAATTTGGCAGCCATTATTTCTCCCTGCTTTAAAAACCCTACATTTAAATGAAAACAAGCATTGCATTTCAACTACAAAAATATATTAGTGTTCAAATGTACATGTGTGCATCACTTGTGTAGGGTATTCCTTTTCCACTTTCACATTATCCAAGAATGTGTGCGGTATAGTTCATATTTTTTGTGATTTAGATTATCTTGAAAAAGGAAAGGTAAATTATTTCCCATGGAAAAAGAAGGTTTTCCCTTTTTATAGGTTGTTTGGACTTACGTGGAAAAATTTATGGTATGCCTTTCATATTATGTAGTTTAAATTTGAATTAACAGATTATTCTACATGAAAATAAAATTACCTATGTGATGTCCTTCATCACTAATTAAAATTATAGGGTTTCAATTTCCTAGACTCTAACTCATCTGATGCTAAATTCTAGGTTCTCATTGGTGGATCACTCTTCCATTGATTTCCTTTCCCTCTGGATCTTGTCATACTTTAAAAGTCATCAATGATACATATATTATTTCAGGTATCCCAAAATTCTTTATAGTAGAACATATTGTGAAGTTTTTTTGACACTTGAGGATTCTTTTTAGAACTGCAACGCGGTCTATGCTATCGAGTTATATACCAAGAAACTTGTCCTTAATAACCACACTATGAGGTAGGTTCAACCAGTTTGAACTTGTTGGGACATAGCATATGAAGTTGTGTGATGATTCCATATCACAGGTCTATTATGGTGACAAAATTGAAGACACGTAATGATAGTTATTATGTTAACATTACTAGAAACATTTTGAAATTATCCATGCTATCAAGATGTCAAAATTCCAGGCATTAGGTGTCAATACTCGTAGCTAATAGATAATAATAATAATATAAAAAAATCACAAATTTATTCTTGAAATATGATTGTTACACATTGGTAACCTAGTTCATGAGTTACTATCACCCAAAGACTACAAAACAAACTTAAAATATAAATTAAACCAACATGAGAATCCAACTAAGGGTTTCTCGAAAAAATCATGCCATAACCTAGCATTTTGAAACCCAAATTTGAATCCATCATAAGTAATACAATGCAAACTCAGATGGATTTTCAATGCATGTTTGCATGCTACACTTATTCTTTGTCTAGATATCATTTTTTAAATGGAACCATTAGTCAAGCCCACAGTCCTTTTTATGTGAAAAATTTTAGCTCTATTTGAGCTCTTTTTTGCTCCACCACCTCCATAAACATATGAAAACATATATCATGATCTTTGAATTCCATTACATATGTATGTGCCAATGTTCCATAATCATGCCCCATCATCAATTTAAGAAATTTCCATTGAATATCAAATTATGGAGGGGGGGGGGACTTTTTGCTGCAACATTTGGCTCAAAATCAGGGACCATCTCCGTATGAGGTGAATGAGAACTATAGATATTTGAAGAAGTATATTAGTGCCTTTTCCTTTGGCCATGAAGTCATATACAGTCATCCATCACAAAAATTTGTCTTTGTTCATTCTCACCTTGAAAGTTGCAAAAATTCATGCCCTAATTGAAACGACACAAAATTTGAAAGATATAATAAAAATGCAAGCTAGAAGTGCCCTATTAATACAAAGGGAAAACCTTCCTACCTACCCTAACTGAGATAAATTTTGATTGAATAGGAAACATGATATTGCCAATGGAGTTGATCCAAAAACTTGTTAAATTTATGGGACTAAATCATGCATTTGATTTCCGGGGAAACATGCGCATGAAGAGAAAAAGTGCAGAATTAATGGAAAATCCATACATGCCACTTATAAAAACTACACCGAAAGGTCAAAAAATACTTAAGGCCTTAACTTAATTTGAATCCAAAAATGAAAAAACGGGATTAGTGAAAACACGAGAGTGGTGTGGGTGAACAACATAAATAAAAAGTGAAGATACCTTTCCCCAAGATGCCTTTGTCACCGTTGTATGAAAACATGTTTTCCTTTCCCTTTATACATGCAAGTGAATGCATTATAGGTATGGTGTTTTCCCGGAATAGGAGAAGCCTACTTAAATATATCATTCGTGGAGTGAATGTTTGGGTGCCTTAATGCGCAATGACATGTTTCCAGGACTGAATTCAATGCAAGGCATATTTGAAACTCTAACTTTGTCTTCCGGTGTCTTATTAGAAATTATTTCAGTTTTCATTTTGTGTTTTCAAGTTAGATATTGTTTTCAAGTTTTTACATTTATAATTTTATTGCAATGTGGTAGACTGATCAGAGCAGTGCAGGAACAACCCTGAGACGGGATGATCGCGGAAAGAGGCCAGCGGAAGAACATGTAAAGTGCCAGCATTGCTCTATCTTCGGGTATTTTAGTTATTTACATAATTGAAATAATATTAATTTTGTTCAAATATGCAGACACCTAGCCATGGTACGCCTGATGATTCCCTCTTTGAGGAAGAGCTTTCTTCATCCCTATCTCCAGTGTTCTTGTTGCAGAAAAAGGCACGAGATGCAAGGTCGGAATTTAATACTTTGATAGACGCACCTCAAACACCTGAAACAGAAGAGAGGATACAACATCTTATGAGCCAGCTAGAAAGATATTAGGTAATAATAAAAATTCAAAAGGATATTTTTTTTGTTCTACATGAGATGAATTGTGATAGTTTGATTTTTAATTTTTACATTGACTAAACTAACAAAAAGTTCTTTTGTATGTAGTGTTTTCTGGCATTTGCTGAACCCGGTGTTGGTGGTAGTGGGACACAAGGGCAAGAGATTGCCCAAAAACCCTCTCATACACCTTCTACTCCTTTAGGTGCCAGCCAAGAAACACACCCTGCCCAAGCAGACACCCAGCCAACCGCTGAACGTGTTGGCAATGATGAGGCTGATATGGCCAACTACATTATTGTGTTTCCTGGAGCTACACGTGTCAGCTCCACAGGGACCATTAATGGAACGTTGTTGGTGAACGATGAGGGTGTCCCTATAAAGCATGTACAACTCCCAGGTAAATTTTAATATTTTAACTATTTCATGTACTTTATCTAAAACATATTTATCATGTTTTTTATTTTTAAATTAATGATAATATCTTCTTCTTCTTCTTATTCTTCTTCTTTTTTCTTTTTCTCTGTAGGAAACAACGAGTTCTACAGGTTTCTGGAGAGCCATGCGTTGGTAATTTTTGGCCCAACCATACGCACAGGGTGGAATTCCCAGAATTCCAACCTGAAAAAAGAACTTCTAGATTATCTAGAAGCCCTTTTTGGGGTCGGCACATTTGACAGAACAGCGGTGGCTCGGGTAGCCGGCAAATATTTGAAATATACCAAGGACACCTATAGGACGCAATTGCAATTTAACCCTAGATATGAGCATCCTCTCGCAGTTCCAAAGAGTGAGTGGAGAGCACTCATCCATGACGGAAAAGAGAAAAGGGAAAAGAAAGAAGGAAAAATGCCAACTGGACCCGCAAGGTAAATTACAACTTTAATTCAATAGCTTTAATTTTCTCTATGTCTAAAATAAAAGTGTGCTACGTCATATATGACTTCAATATTTTGATGCTAGGTTGCCTGACACCTCAAAGGCAACCAAAGCTAGGATTGAAAAAAAGGGCCATCACAAGCTAGGCCGGGGCGGCTACTTGAAATTAGCTGCAAGAATTGTAATTAAGTAGCTAAACATCTTATAATTAATTGTATCGCCTTCCAACGTTTTTGTAATCCTATCAGATATGATTAAAAATACACAATCATATATAATGTAGGGTGATGACTTCGGAACAATAAATACAGAGGAAGATAAAAATATCGCTTTCCGTTTTGGCTATCAAGCTGTAGTTGAACGTCGCAGAAGCTTGGGGCAGGTCCCAAGATCTAGAATGCCTGATAAGGTAAAACATTAACCTTTCAATATTTTTGTTTTCTTCCATAAATTTAATGTCTAACAACTTTGTTTAAATCAGGGGAGCAGCACTACCGACGAGGCAAATAACCCAGTTTTAGAGCCAGATGTAGATGATCCTCACGTGCAACCTGATCATTGTAGTGGGGACCAGGCCGACAATGCTACTATCGGTGAGGGCCGTGACGGTAATTAATTTCCACTTATAATTTTTTCTAATTATACCTTGATGGTTGTCCTTATAACATTTTTTGTTTAAATGACAGAGAATGTTTCCCTTGAGGATCTTACCACCAGAGAGGAAGACAGGGCAACAGTCCCAATGGCGACAACTGGTGCACCAGGTAAATAATCTCATTGCAATTTTTTTTATTAGTATTACCGAACTAGTTCAATGATATTTAAAAACTGACAATTAAAATTTAATATTATCTGTTTTTGTAGGCAATGCCCCGTCACTAGGTGAGACCAGACATCGTGACTATGCAACTAGGTCAACGGCGACAACTAGTGCACCAGGTAAATAATCTCATTGCAATTTTTTTTATTAATATTACCGAACTAGTTCAATGATATTTAAAAACTGACAATTAAAATTTAATATTATCTGTTTTTGTAGGCGATGCCCCGTCACTGGATGAGCCCAGACATCATGAATATGCAACTAGGTCAGCAGTGCGGGTTGAAAGGCACGAAACAGGAGCAGAGCACGATGATATTGATGATGTAATTAGGAGCTTTAAAAATAGGAAGAAGAAAAAGAAAATTGGACAATGTAAAATATTGTATTATTATAAGACAAACGTTACCATACTTGGAACGTTTTTTTGCGTTATATAAAAAACTCATTTATCATACTATTTTTATGTCGAGCATTAATTGCAATGTTTCCTTGCGTACTTTTTGTTGAATTGTTTTTTTATTAGTTATTGAATATTTTTTTTTATGCTCATGAAAGTAAAAAATGAAATATAGATTGGGTATTGGGGAATTGAAAGTGATGTGAGGGGGGGGCGAGGGGCCATAAGAGCTTCCACCTTCACGTGGTTGGCCCTGTTTAGTAGAGAATAATTTATTGGAGCGATTTAATCTTGGAGCAAACCTCCCTTGATCCAGCGTAGCAACAAAAAAGTCACTATTGACTTAGTTGCTACTCTTTCAGATCGTGGGAGGCTTGTTCCAAGTTCATGCGACTCCAATAAATTGTTCTTGAAACGAAGAGGAGCTTATTCGGGTATGTTTTGACATTTTCAACATATGTTCTAACATTATCATAAGAATTCATCTTAGAGTAAAAAATACTACATCAATTACTTGTATTTATTGTATAGATAATGATGGATTTTGATTGACTTGGCAGTGCAGGTACAAATCCTCTTACATCATGAGAAATACAACTTGTCAACCAGGGTCATGTCCAGGATATTTTTGCTTGTGCGCTTGACCAGGTTCGTAATGTCACATTTTGTAAGTTCCTTTACAGTTCATAATTCAATATTAAGCTTGTTCACGATTATTATCTAGGTTTTTTGTATGTGTTTTTTCATCTATTTGATTGTAAGCAAATATGCATGTTTTCTGTTGTTCACTATGATTTCTCCCATTACCACTCCTAGGATGAATCCGACTTTATTGTTACATAGGTTACTTTATTGTTACTATGATTTCTCCATTTACGATTTCATAGGTTACATCATGTAAAGTTGTCAATCTCAGGTTGGTGATGACCTTTAGTTCTCTAGATTTGGGGCTTTTCTGATATTTTCTCCCTCATGTCATTCCTGCATCACCTCGTTGTTTGAGCATGCCAATTTTCTACCACTTGTACCAATTGGCACATGTCAATCTCTGAGTGGTGCCACATTTCACCTATTTTCGGTGAGAGTTTAGGGTTTCTCTAACATAGCTTCAGAAATCCGATTCAGTGCCTGCTTGAATATTGTCACATAATACTTATGGTTTGGATTGATGAGCATGTTCTGAATGGTTGGTTGATTCATAAGAACCACCCATATAGTCATCTTGAGATATTTCAAAAGGTTTCTCGGGTTTCCTTTTTCACCGTTTCTAGTGGGTGGGATGGTGTGGGGTGATCCATCAATATTGGTGCTCTTGTAGTAGGGAATTTGTTTTTGGGGATATAAAGGAGCATTTGATGTAGATATCCCATTGGATGCATTCATAGATGGGCACGAGAGGTCAAAAATTTAAATTAAAAATATGCAACCTCTAGCATGGCAACCTGAAGGCCGCGAGAGACACTGGTTAAAGATTGTTTTGTGCTGGCCTTAATATAGTTGTGATTTCTTTCTATTATCTTAATGCAAATATATAGTCCGGTCTCATTAAAATGAGGATTGTGGTTGTATTTCTCTTTGGTTGTTTCTCTCTTAATGCTCGAGAAGTTGCCAAAAGTTGCGATAGTTGTTTAGTTTGCCTGTTACAACTTAAAAGTGGTTTTTAGCAATGGGAGTCATGTTTTTTAAGGTTCATACTAATATGAAGATCTTGTAATTCTATATTCGGCATAAGAGAAGATGGCCTCTGCTTTGGGCAGTATGACAACAATTGCCACATCTACCTCATTGGGTAACAATGGAAAGGGGAAGAAGTTGGGTGCAATGTTTGATAATTATGGCAGACAATTGTCTTCTCTTTCATTTTTTTCACCCATTTCCTTTAATCGCTCAAGAAGAAGAGGGACTCTGAGATTACGCGACAGAGAGAAGGTAGTTAATACAAGAGCTATGGAAAAGGAGTTTTACTTCAACAAGGATGGCTCGGTGACAAAAAAATTGCAGGTCAGAGAAAAAATTATGTTTAAAGGAAGGTCACCTGCACGTGAAACTTCACTGCGGTGGATCTTTCCTTGTCCACTTATGTTCGATTTTAATGTGTTATTTTAATTTTTCATGGAGGGTTGTTTTGGCATATGGTCTGGCATTCAATTGCACACTTACTGAAAGCATTGTCAATTTGTCTTGCGGGCGGTGTGAACAAACTTGTTGATCTTGTTGGAGTCACCCTTGGGGCGAAGGGAAAAATGTTGTCTTGGAGAGCAAGCATGGTTCTCCGAAAATAGTTAATGATGGTGTGATAGTAGCTAAGGAGGTAATTTGTAGATGTGTACTCTAGTTTTCTTTTTAACGTTGTATTAGTTCCCCCTCTTAAATGTCTTAGATTTGGTAGGCATAATTTGAAAACTCAAAGGTGAAAGGAAACATATTTGTTACCCAGTGGTCTACTTGGCCTATGGACTAGCCAAATTAGAGTAATGCATAAAGATTTTCACAACAATAAAAGGAAAGGGTTATGGTTGAGTCAAATTTTATTGTTATTGACAGTGTAATGAAATGTATCTCAATGTTATGGTTTTGGCCTTTTTATTGGTTGAATTAGAGGACCCAGTTGAAAATATTGGGGCCAAGTTGGTAAGGCAAGTTGCGGCAAAGACAAATGATTTAGCTGGGGATGGAACCACAACATCTGTTGTTCTTGCACATTTTGGAATATTGAAAAATTCCAGAACAATGAATGGAGAATAAATCTCCCTTCCTCTAACACAGAGAAAATAAAAATTTCTTTGACAAGAGACAAAGTTTCAATACTTTGAAAACAAACTTCTATTCCCTTCAATAACTCAAAAAAAAACTATTACACTACTTCCTCACTGAGAGGGATTACAAAATTATGAGTGCTACAAAACGCAGTGCATAAAACCAACTCACTGTCTGTTCAAAACAAACATACTCTGTCTCTAAAACACTCTGCTGTGTTTTTCCCTTTCGCACTGCTGTGCATACACACTTAAAAAGTTACATTCAGTTTTTCACTTTTTACACACTGCTATGTAATAAAAAATTTACGTACTGTCTATAAAAAAAACTACCAAGCTTTTTCGACCTTTTTATTTTTATATGCCGGAACATATAAAACATATTATAATAAACCCTCTTTTTAAAAAATAAAATTAAAACTAAATTCTATGGCCCACCTTTCATTTCGCATATGATATATATATAACATATGTTTAAAACATATGTATATATTAAACTATCAAAACATTAAAGAACCCTTTTCGTCGGACTTCAAAAGTCTGAATAGATTGAATTTCAAACCAAATTCGCGTTCCAAAATGGGATGTTGACGTCTGCCTAATTTGTAACGCGAATTCTCAATCCAATGTGCCTTATAAAAAATTCGGGTCCGGTTTTCAGGTTTTCAGATTCCCTTCAATTTCATGCGATCCAATATTAATGCTCCATGTGTCCTCCTTTTGAATTTACAAAACTCTCGGGTAAATTTATGTTTGTTTAATTTCTGGTTGGTGAATTGCGTTAATGCTGGTTGTTGTGTTTAAATACAATCTTGTACAGAAATATGGCTGCGGCCGTCTACAAAAAAAACTTGCAGGAATTTTAAATGCTGAATTAAATTTCTGGATGGCATGCAAACAACCTCCAAAAAAAAATGTTGCTGCTGCATCCGTCCTTCTGCTGCAGCAGTTGAAGTTAAAATTCAACAGCACAGGGTTTAATAAGTGAGGGTGTAAAAGTAACTTTTTGTCGATAGTACTGGATTAAGATCATCTATTCATTTTTGTAGGGTCTTATGGTGTTTGGTTTTTTAGTTTTGGGTTGGGCTTATTGAGTCTAAGATATTTTTTGAGTGAAAAAATTGCTATCAGGTATTAAAAATTTTTGGTTCTTTTGTCAAAATTTATGAGCTTGTTAGGAAATACAAAATTGACAATGGTTGTATCTTAAATTTGTGGAAAATAATTTGAAATGAAACCTTTTTGTTTAGGTTGTTGCAGCAGGTGAAAACCCCGTTCAAATTACTAGGGGCATTGACAAGACAATAAAGGCCCTTGTTTCGGAACTCAAAATTTTGTCAAAGGAGCTAAACGCTTGCCTTTTGAGTAGGCTGGTTTTCCTTTTGCTGATGGTTTGGTGTATCTAATTGAATTAGTTGCCTAAGGTATTTTTGGTTGCAAACTCCTTTTCATTTTTCATACAGTATTGGCCTTGTGGAATACATTTAATTGTGTGGTCTTGTTAGATCTACAACATTTGTAGTTGTTTAGTCTTATGGCCGAGGTGCACTTTTATTATGGAAATAGTTGATGCAATATTGTCATTTAATCCTTACTGCAGGGTAGCATGTTGAGAATTTTCTTGTGAAACATTTGGTATTCAAAATGACACTTGATTCTATACAACATCATGCACTTGACTTCAAAATTACTATTCAAAGTGTGCCAGACAATTCTTGCAAAATTTCAAATATTTATGTTGTTTTAAACCATTATATTTTTCATGTATTGGATGCTGAAAATGAGAAAAATACTTTGGTATGAAACCAACTGGTGAATAATTTCCAGCAAAACAACCACTTCCAAGACATGATTTAGAAGTAGAACATATGTACTTATGAAGCATAGAAATATATCCTTGATGCATTGTCAATGTTTGGCTAGGATTATTTTTGGAGAAAATAACTCCTTATTCCTAGAATAGTGATCTTCAATACAAGTAAATGCCAGAGAAGAGAGATCATCGTGTGACGCAACAAAACTGAAATTGGACCCCTAAGGAGAGCTGGTGTGTCTACAATCGCTCTGTCAACATTTTCCCTTGGTTTACCCGTTCTTTTCCTCCTTTGAGTCTTAATTGACTTCTTCTTTCTTCGGGTTTATTTATCAGAATCGTGAAGATTTGATAAATAAATACTATCCACAATGGTTGGACTTTAATTTATATTCCCAACTTTATATTATCTCCAAGCCTTATAACCAATGTTTAACTTTCAACACTTTGTATTTATACTCCACGTTTCTTTTTAAATAAATAACTTGTAATGAACTTTCGGCTCTATATTTCACCACCCGGCCTTACAACAATCACGCTCTAGACTTATGCTAATTATCCGCCAATCGTTTAATTAAACAATTTCATTATACTCCGGCCCCACCTATATATATCAATAACCAATCAAACACTCGTATCGTACCTGGCTATCCTCCGCACACCTTAGTTAACCTCCGGGCAAGTTCAACGTGCGACCACCATCCGATGGCCCTTCTCCAAATCAACGACTCTTGGCAATTTCACTCGGCTTCCAACGTCGGGCTTTAACGTGCGATGGCGCGGGTTAAACGGTGGTTTTCCGGGGGTCACTTCGCCACGTGTCACATTCCCTATGGAATCGCTCGCGAATAGGAAATACCACCTACTCCGCAAAAGCGGTGCGATATGGGCAACCCGCTTTTGTGATTCCGCTCGTGGTTTTGGTAGAGGGCTTGACCACGGGTGCATGTCTGGTTCCGCTATCCTTTTGTTTGTTAACTCATGTCCAATCCTCGGGTCAGGTTCCGAAAGCACAAAAATTTTGTCTCTTTATTAAGCGGGATTTTTATATTTGAACAATTTTCACGACCCCGGTTCTCTACACAGACCTCGCCTTCGGGTGGGGTGAGTTCACAGGGTTATCCAACAATTTACGGGAATTCAAAGATAGAAGAATGGAATTATCAGTACCCAATCGCCTCACAGTTAAACAATTCTTCACAATTAGCAGTTCGAGATAATTCAATGGCAACTAAGCTTGGAAATCATTTAACTTGAAACAATTGTTCACACACAGAGGTTTATTGCAGAAATCCCCTCTCTACTCTCCTCTTCCCTCTCTACTTTTATTCATCCAAGGAATTACAATTTATATACATAACATATGGCTCTTCGGTTCCTTTGAGAGGACCGTTCTAGAAATCAAAAGGTCTAATTATAATAATTCAACTAACTGAAACTGTTTGACTCCTACAACTCTAACTAGTCTAAGTAATATAGTCAGCTGAGGTATTGACACCTAGCTATTACAACTCAAATGTTTTCGAACCCTCCTAGCCACAACATGTGGACAAAACCTCCTACATTGCTGGCTAGTGCCTAATGCCCTTGCATCATCGTGTGACATAAACCTATTAACAAAAGTGAATTCCTTGAATTTCACCAAATATTTTCTTTGAATTCCTTGCTTTTAAAAGCCAATGATATCCCTTATTGTGTTAATGTTACGTAAATTCCTTGTCCTGGTGCCTCACACTCTACTATGAATGTTTTACCAAAAGTAGGTGCAACCGATGTTGGTGTAGAAGACATGGCATCCATTGAAAGAGAGAATGCCAAAGTAGCCTCATCATTCCATATAAATGATATTTTCTTCAAGAGATATGTGAGTGGACTTGAAATGCATGCATAATTCTTAACAAATTATCAATAATATCATGTAACTCTAAAAAATCTTCTAAGAACCTTGATTTTCTTAGGAATAGGTCATTTTGTAATAGCTTGCATCTTTTGAGGCTCCGACTTCACTCCTTCCTTTAAAACAATATGAACCAAATACTCGAATTCTTATTTCCCAAAAGCACATTTGGATATTTTTACATAAAAATGATTGTTCTCAATAATTTATATAACTTTTCCACATGTTTAGTGTAGTATTCCCATGATTTATTATAAATATGTGTATTATCAAAGAAAACCAACACAAATTTTATAAGATGGGATCAAACAAAATTGTTCTTAAGTTGAGCCCGCCGGACTTCAAACGGCGATAAACCATAATTCAAACCAAATTCACGTTCCAAAATAGCCTGCTGACGTCGGCCAATTTTGTGACGCGAAAACCAAATGAATTCCGCCCTAATCTTTTTCGGGTCCAAAGTTGGGCTGGCGTACGGAGGGAGAGTTGTGACGCGAATTTCTTATCAAATTCGCCCTAATATTTTTCGGGTTCGGATTTCCACTGCGCGAGCGGCCCAAACAAAGATCCGCTCCAATCAATTTTTGCCACGTGTCCTCAATAAAAACTTGCCCTGCTCCCGGCTGCGGGTGCATTCGATGGCGTTTAAGGCGATGGGACATGGATATGGTGATTTCATATCAATCGCATTAACATTTAACGTTGTTCAATTAAGTTTTCACATCAAATCCGCATTAATTAATTTTTAACACTGTTCAAGATCGGACCTCCACTCCTCTTAGCAATTCCGCACGCTCCAATATGATCTGGCCTTCGGCTCTCATTATTAATGATCAGAGATTAATTATGACGGGCGTCCTTTGATTGCATTGCAGTCGGGTCGACAAAATGGCGTTTAGCTATGGTTTTTCAGATGAGCCGGTTGCTGGATTACACTGCCTGCTAACTGTGACGATAAGGAGAAGTGGCCAGCTGAACTGCTGACTAGACCTTGCAGCATATCTGCATTTCTCTTGGTTCTGTCTCTGTCTGTCTTCCTCTGTTAATTGGAATTCTGCTTCTCCATCTCCTCTTGTGCCCACTGCGCCTGAGACTGCACCCATGCCTCGCGTGCATCATAGGATGCGTTGCCGCAGGGGGAGCACTAGAGGTCAACCCCTGCGGGCTCCCTCCAGCCCCTCAACAGAGTCGACTTCCGGCCAGTCCAGTGATTATTACGCAGGTCGATATCCAAATACTAGGAGTGGGCGGGGTCGGGTTGTAGGATCTGGCCACCGTATGGATTCCCCTGCTCCTCGCTTCCCCACCGCTAGTTCACCTTCTCCCACGACGCGCACTGCGCAATTTTCCTTTAATTGCTCTCTCAACCGCCTGCAAATCACGGCTTTAGTCACTATGGTCTTCCGCGAGGAGGCCCAAACGAAGGAAGAATGCACCTGTCCGGCGGGTCTGAGCTCGGAAAAAGATGGCCAGCATTCGGGCCTTCAGGAGGGGAGCCGTGGCATGCATGTGGAGGTAGCACCTAGCGATCCTGGACCTTCCGAAGGATGGTGCCGAATCGTGGAGGAACCAACGGAGGAGTAGTTTGGTTAATTTGTTTTTCTTGCTTAGCAGGCCCAGTTAATTGGGCTGCTTTTAGTTTATTTTACTGTGCTGGACCTTTAAGTAATATTTTTGAATTCTGTAAATTAAACGTTCAAGACTAGTTTCCCCGTATGAGGGCAGTCTTCTTAATTTTTGATTTTTTGATGACAAATTTGCCATGAGTATGGCCAGGCAATGTTTTTGACTTCGGTGTAATTTTATTCGCAATGTTAATAGATTAACTTTACTTTGAATTCTCACATGATTAGCGTTTTTCTTGATCTGTTCAAGGATTTTGGGTACTTTAATTTGTATTTGGAACGATGGACGTCGGTACTCTATCTGTTGCTTTACTGTTCTACATACTGCTATTTCACTTTCTTATAGATGCCTCGGGCATATTTGAATGCTTTCTCAGATTGTCGATAATCTCCATGTGGACCGTTACTGGATTTTATATCATGTCCTT